>VVHJ01064451.1:3583-25633 GCA_015107715.1 Tylochromis polylepis
TTTTTGGATAATTTTAATGACAGTGAATTACAGATTTTATACCAGGGCATTTAACTTAATGCCCTTTATAATTCACAGCTCAGAATATTTTTCCATCTTTAAAATTGTTGGTATGTTTAGATCTGCTTATCATGTTTAACATGAGACATTTTAAAATGATTTAAAGAAAAGGCCTCTTGTGGCATGTGTAATTTTATATTTCCGTACTTATGCTGTATGTCCTGATATTGTGCTTTTACTCACTCTATATCAAACAAGCATATACACTCACACTAATGGGGTTTGTCATGAAGGATATATATTTTCAGCAGAGTATAAACAAGGAAGATAAACTGTATGACCGACGCTCATCTTTGAGAAGGAAGTTTTGTTGTTTGTTGTTGGAGTTTGCATGTTCATCACATGTCTGCGAAGTTGGGTATTCCAACTTCCTCCTCCAGTCCGAAGGCATGTATGTTAGGTTAATTGGTGATTCTAGAGTGGCCATAGGTGTGAATGTGAGTGTGAATGGTTGTTTCTCTCTCTCTCTTTGTGTTAGCCCTGTGATAGACTAGTGATCTGGTCAAAATGTACCCTGTCTCTTTCTCTACAACACCAACCATTACTCTGAATTGAATAAGGGGAAAAAGATGGATGGTTGGTTGGTTGTCTGGCAATTTTAGCTGGTGTTAACCTGACTCATACTTATCAGTGTAACATTTCTCAGTTTGTATCTCACATTGAGGAAAAATTGATTAGAACTTCTCTGTGTCAGTAACACAATTATCCCATTAGCTGTTTTAGTCAGGTGTGTGTTTGTCTGTACACGTCTGTGTGCATGCCAAACTTGGTCCCACTTCTTTTCACAATATGCTGGGCAGCTTGCTACTGTTTTTTCAAATCCTCCTCACCTTTCTCAGTACTACAGAAATGGAGCATGAGGTCGCTTGCTTGGACATCACACCTCTTGGGGAGGGCGGCGGTGAGTCACCGCTCTGTGCTGTGGGACTCTGGACTGACATCTCAGCCCGTGTGCTCAAACTACCCTGTTTCACAGCCCTGCACAAGGAAATGCTGGGTGGAGGTGAGAGAAATGAGAAGCAGATCACTCAGATGGGAGCAGTGGGAAGCTGTTAGTGGCTTGTGGAGAGAGATGTTGATGGAAATAATGTCATTCAAGTATATTTGTGTTACACAGTAGTGAATACATGGTCCTAACAATTCTACAAAAACAGCAGTTCCTGAGCTGTTCTCAGAAAGTGTGAATAAACAAACTATGAGGTCTCAATATCACTGTGACCACAGTTATTTATTAACATGAGTGGTGTAAAATTATTAAGCAAAAGCCTAATCCCAGTAAGATTTAATAGCAAAAATAATATTAAGATTACTGAAATTAAAAAAGGAGAAAACAGGAACAAACTTCTTTTGAGGAAGCTCTTTTTACAGAATCTCTCGAACATAACTGCCACAGAAAAGGCAAAAAATATCAAATACTCTGGTTCACATTGATCTACTGAACTGGTTTTATTTTTTCTGTGAATGGTTTATTTGAAGATCGATGTGGATCTCTATATAAAATAGCTTAAATTTCTTCAGTTTAAGTCTGTGATGGCTGAAGGTTGGAGAAAAAAGTCAAATCCAACAAACAGGTGAGTAGATGGTAAGGTTAGCATGGGGGAAAAGGATAGCCTGACTTTGTCAAATGGTAAAAAATATGCCTACTAGCACCTTTTAAAAGTTTAGGAATGAACTTGTTATATTAAGTTTTTTTTAAGTTTTTTTTTTCATATGAGAGCAGTAACTCTTCGCTTGTTGCCTTCAGCTGCTCCCAGCTAAGAAATACTCCTACAGAAACTGACCTCTAAAACTGCCAGTGGTTATTTTTTGTGCTCAAAAACAAGCAGGCTGAAACATGTTGATTTGTGACTGGACAGAACTGGGGAAAAAATAGAAAAATAGTGGGACTATTGCTTTAAGAATTTTAATAAATCACTCCAAGGCATGGGTCCATAATGGTGCAGTAATGGCTTCAGTGAAATGGATTGTATCTCCAGTTTCCAGTTTAATAGATGTAAATGGCATCTCACATGAAGCAGCTCATTTTAGCAAGTACTTGATGAGTACTTAAGCATTAAATATGCTGCTAATCTAAATGCATTTAGTGCACCACTTATACACTCGAGAAGAATTTAAACTTGGAATGTTTAAAGTATGCAAGACAGGATTTGAATACTTTTTAGGCTGAACTTGTGAAAAAGTCAGCAGTTACTGGAGAAAAATTCATAACGCGGTGAACTGGCACTGGCAGGGCTCTTACTTTCCACAAAGAACAACTCCACAGTCTTTCCCACAGTGTTACACTTTATTTTCCAACTGTGTTTGATTGACAGATGCTTGGTGAACAAAATTTTTACACTTTTTGGCCTCCTGCCTTACAAACTACAGTCTGACTGCAGAGTTTAAACCTGTAGCTAATATACAATACTGTGCAGAAGTCTTGAGCCACCCCTTATTCTTGGTTTTCTTTAAAGATCCAGTGTTGTGTCTACACATAACAGACAACTTATGAAAGAATTAATTTCATATTGTATCTTTAGCCACTTTGTTACTAGCAGCTTGTTGCAAAAGCTCTTAATCCCCCCCCCCCTTTTTTTTTAAAAACTTGAATCTATGAAAAATGATAACACAGTTAGACAATGAGATCCCTAAAGAACTATTAACTGACAAATTTGCTTATCTCAGCATGATTTGCAGTGTGTCCTCATAAAATTCTGGAAATGTAGTCCAGAAGGAGTTCCAGGCCTGAAATCTACATTCAGTTTCTCCATCTGCTGTTCACTGCAGCCTCATCAGGAATGGTCTCAGTGTAAGGGTGGCTGTGAAGAAACTATTCTTATGGAAGGCAAAAAAAGAGAAAATGCTGACAAGAACACAACAACTGAAAATCTGAGGCAAAGGTGTTATGGAGTGATGAATCCCTATGTGAAATGTTGGTTCAAATCATTTTCATTAATATGAGTAGGTCAGAAGAGAGGCACAATAGTATCTGCAGCCATGGTTGGGAGCTACATTTCAGCCAGTAGTGTTTGAGATTTTATTAACATTGATGGAACTGATGGGAGAAAAGTACTGTAAAATTTTGGTCTGCTTTATTGTACATGTACAATGACAATAAAGGGCTATTCTGACTGGCAACAGCTTCATTTTTCAGCATAAAAGTATGTCTAAAAAGAATAACGCACAGTGGAAAACTATGAGTCATGGATTGACCTCCCCAGAGCCCAGACCACAACTTTATTGAAGCAGTGTGGAATCATCTTGACAGAGAACAGAATAAAAGGCAGCCAACATTCAAAGAAGAGCTTTGAATGTCCTTCAAGAAGCCTGGAGAACTATTCCTGAAGACTACTTGAAGGAATGACTAGAAAGCTTGTGCAAGAGAGAGTACAGGTTGTGTTGAAGAATAGAGGTGGTTGCACCACTATTTTTGCCTTAATACTGCCTTTCCATGTATGTTTGCACATGTTTCAATAAATCACTGCACATATTTCTTAGTTTCTTAGTAACCTATAAAGAAATAAGGGATGGCTTGAGACTAATGCACAGTACTGTACTACTCAACTTGTTGACATTTTTAGATCTGTCAGTGGAAGCAGAATTTCAATACTTCATCCCACTCCTGCCCTTAAGCTATGTTAGCTTTGTTACATTGATTGTTTTAGACCCTCTATGTATGTCCTTCAGAGTACATCTTTATGTTTGAACTTTAATAATTTGGCCTGCTTTGCTAAAAATAATTGATGTACATTTTCATGGAAATATGCCCCCCTTTCATTTTGTACACTTCTGTCTGAACAGTGGTGCTTTTTGGTGAGTCAGCCAATAAGCACTTAATAAGAGCCAAAGTTGTTTTGATGTAACTGGCCTACAGTCAAAGAAACCGGTGTTTGGGAAACTGAACAAAACTGAACTCTTTATACTTATCCTGCAGCATTCAAATGTAGAGTCTGAATAATAACCCGATTGATTTTTCTGACAGAGGTATTTTTACAGACATTTATCACTTTAGTATAGAACCAGTGACTCCAGAGTACAGCAAAAATAAATCACTTGTTTGTGTGTGTCCTCAGAAATCATTCCTCGCTCCATCCTAATGACCACCTTTGAAGGTAGCTACTACCTGCTGTGTGCCCTGGGAGATGGAGCACTCTTCTACTTTGGTCTGGATCTGCAGACTGGTAGGCCCATCTCACTGTTACCACTACAATCTTTAGACGAGAGCTTCTTAGACTTCTCCAGACTGATAAGGACCTTCAGGCTGGGCCACAGGCAGCTGTCTGTGAACATTTTCATTTTTAGTTTATCATTTCTTGTCGACTTGCGTAACTGCCAGCACTATATTTGGATGTGTTGGTTCAGAAACTCTACTGTCTGAAGAAAGCTATGTTATAAGTTTGATTGAAAGGCTGTCATTGAGCTGTTAAAGACTTTCAATGCTGTAAAGGCAGAAAAAAAACCAGCAATTTCACAGACAGGACCGAGGCAGCCTACATCAAGGCCAAGTGTGGGCAGTAGAATACAAATATTGAAGGGTCTCTGACACGAGATGGATATATTTAAACGTATTATTATATAAATAATATAGTTTGAGTTGATGAGAGTTGGTGTTGTTTATTTAGACAGTTATAATTTGGGTATGACACATCATAATTATAATCAAATGTGATTTGATTATGGTCTTCTTCTAAACTTTGGCATTTCCCAAAGGAATTGTAAAAGGAGGACATGAGAATAAGACGATAAATGCCTTTGTGTTCACAAGCTGCTTTTTAACCGTCTGCTTTTTGGTCCTGAAAAAATGCTGTGCAATTCTTTCAGTAAAGTCCAGTGAGTGTTTATATGTGCATTAGCTAATGTTACGCACTGAGGCCTAGCAAAGACTTTCCACTAATTACCTCGGTTTTCATTTAGTGTGCTGCGTCATTCACCTCAGATCAAACGAATTTGACCATGTTATAGAGAAAGAGCTCTCTGGTAGCTTGCTAAACATTGATGTAGTATTTCTGATGTTGCCAGTTAAAATAAAAGCTGCTTAGGCTGGTAACCTCTGAATTTAGGTCTCAGGCTTCATGACCACTTCATCAGCTTTATTTTCAACATGTCAATATTTCCTTCTGATAAACATTCCCTGCCTGCTAAATGCTCAGCTCTAATCTCTGTGCCCAGAATACGACTGGATGGTGTCACTGAAATGATATCATGCAGTCAAGATACCCAGTTGAGGTCATTTCAGTAGTAAAAAAAAAAAGTAAATTTAAAAGCCCCAGAAGACATTATACAACTGTTATCACAGGCGGTGCAGTCATTTGATGTAAATGTAGTTGAATAGTCCTGAACTGCTGCCAGACGAAACTAAAAGTGATTTTCAGGTGTCTGTTTTTGAATTTTAAATAGCTGCATACATATTCACTGTCTGATTTATCCAAACACATCTGGCAGTGTTTTACAGCAAACTTTGTAAGTTTTTGATTCTTATTTTTTTATTACTGTATTAAAAGAATGAATGTTATGTAAGTCACAACTGGGTATCTTTATCCATCAGAACATTTAAATCCATTAAGACTTGATTAAGAGGCATTAATCTGTTCTGCCTCTAAAGTGAAATGTAGTGCTAAGATGTGGTCCAGTGGGGAGCCAGTTTGCTAACGTGTTCATTACTGATTGAGGAAATTACGAGGCCCATTAACCTCCTAAGACTCTTTCAAGGCATGCATTTTTAATTTCTCTTTGCTATTTGGGCTGATTGGGACCTGATGAATGTAAAAACAAAGAGTCATCTTTTTACCTGATGTAGTGTCTGAGGAAAATGATATCCACATATGAGGACGTTCTTTTTAAATTTCGATAGAACAGTGGCAGTATAATGTCCTCGTGAGTGGATATCAGGCCCTTGTAGAGCAAAATTTAGTATTGTGGTCTAGACAACCCAAAATGTGATGCCCACATATGTGGACGCCAGGTCATAAGGGGGCATAAGTTCTGTTTTAATCACACCAATACTGGAATCTGTCATTCATGGCTGCTTAGCGAAATTAATCATGAGATATTTCAGATTAGCCTTACAGGTTGAATCCCATCCTTAGTGTGGGAAATATACTGGGATGGTCTTAATATGATTTTAAATACTAATAAGCCCGCAATATCTACTTAATGGATATCTAGAGAGACTTTTTACATCAGCTGAATTATTTCTTGTCCTCTCTCTACCTGTCACTCCTCTGCTTGCAGGACTGTGGCAGCAGAGGTTAGGAAACAGATAGCTGGACAGTATGGAGGTTCCCCACAGCTCTTCAAAAACCTCAACGTCGGAACAACAACAAGTAACACAGTGAGTAGTCTGAAAGGCCGCTGATCATTCATTGTGTTTACATGTAAACAGTTATTAGTTGATTTTCTTCAAATGAGATCAATGTTTTCTGTAATTGAGGTCAGAGATGTTTTGTGTTGGGTTTTTGGGGTACATGAAAAACTGCACAACTGTCTAGCCGAATGCCATGAGGGATAATTATTGATTGTCCTATTCATCACATTGAGCCTTTTTACACAGACATTTGAAGGTGTTGGTGCAGCACCATTATTATTATGCCTTTCTGTTTTGTATCATTATTGTTCTGGCTTTGAGCTTTTAGCATGACCTAATCATTGATTGTAAAAAGGATTAGCAGGTAAGGCATGATATTATTACAACGATATTACTGATGTGTAAACTGTTGTGCCTTCAATTCCACAACAAGGTCATGGTATATAAAATCACATGCTGTAGGCAGTATGATGCTACCTTTGTTTGGCTCAGCATCTGTGTAAAAGTGGCTTATGTTTGTTAAAGGAGTAGTGTCATTTGACCCTGAGCACTCCTGAGTCCAAACACCAACACATGGTCCCACATTCACTACTTAATTAGGCTAGTTGGTCTCTAATTAAAACTGTGAAAAATAGTCATGTTCAAATTCCTCAAGAGGGAGAAAAACAAACACGCATGCACACACCCACACACAGACAAACACAGACATGCACAGACAGACCCTTAAAATGAAGCTGCTAAAACAGATTCTCCCTGGGTTCCACTTGTAGAAGCAGGCAAAGGCAGCATCCACACTAATACATTTTCATTTCAGAATGTTTCAGAATGATCTTCATTCACATTAAGATGCTGAAAAGCGTATGATACCACTTTTCACATAAAATGCTAACGAATTTGCTTGTGTAAAAAAGAAGCAGAGGACTGGTTGCTTAGCTATAGAAAATATTATGGTGGAAGAACAGCGCTACAGAAAGTAAGACCAGTGATTTTTTTTTGTTGTTTTTTTGGCAAGGACAAATGGCAAGGTGGAAACTCAGAATTAATAAGCATAACAGCTTCTAGCTTAGACAACAAGGTTAGCAAAACCTATGCAAATCGGAGAAGCTCACAAAGTGACTTATAATAAGCATATGAAGTAATTAAAAAAAACTCAGTTTCTGTCCTTCCAGACTTGATTATATTATCAGACATTTCAAACTAAAATGGGGTTAGCAGCCCTTCCAGGCAACATTTCTGTTTTAGAGGCCCTGAATGGTATAGAAATGCAGGCACTAGACAGAAACCTAAGTAGAGGACGCAGCCATAAGTTTTATTCAGATATGTAGTGATTGTCTCGTTGTGCACTGCTTTGCAGTTAACAGTTAGTCTGTGTTAGCTCTGGTTGCATAAGTAACCCTCTTGTATATTTTTATCACTCCTTTATCCTTTATCACTCCATCAGCAGCATTCTTTGCTTCTACAGGTCGTTGCTTAGCTTTGCACCCACCCTCTTTTCATCACCACAAGTTATAAAATGAATTTCATTGACATACACAGTGTGTAGTTACCACACTGCTACTAGTATCCTCCCCTGTGTCAGCGCCGTAAGACCGATGAAGTCATGAGCCTGTTTATAATCTGGCTGCTTGTATCAGCTTTGAGGACATTCTCAAATCCCAGATGGAGCTTTCTTACGACATTTTTTGTTAGATATGAAATTAACAATGATCTGAAATCTAAAACAGTTCCCCTACCAGAAGTGACATAAATAACCTCATATTTTAGACCTATTATTGCGGAACATCGTGCACTATAATAGAGTGACAAATAACACCAGCTGTCCTATTTTTCTCGGTAGCTGCATTTGTAAAGCATTTGCTAAAAGTAGAGCCGACTTTATTAAGACATTTGTAGACAAAAGAGAAAAAAAAGTAGCAGAGCTGCACTGGCGTGTATGCCCTTAACAGCTAATTAACTTCTCTCATCCCTCTGATTCTCTCCCTGTCACACTTTCTCATCGCCCGCCAGGTTCCGCTCACGGAGGCGGTGGAGCCGGTGGATTTTGAGGAGTACCTTATCACTCACCCTCCCATCGTTGAGTCAGGTCCCCTGAGAGATCTGATAGAGTTTCCCCCAGATGACATTGAGGTCATCCACACACCCAGGGAGTGTCGCACAGTGGTACAAGCTGTCCCTGAAGAAGGGTAAGGCTGCTGTGGATGAAAGATGTGGCGTGTTCTTTGGGTTTTTTTTCTTTGCTTTTTTGTTTTTCATTTAATTGCATCTGGAATTTAATGTGTTGCTCTAGAGAGACTAGTAATTGTAATGCAAATAATTTGTGTTAAATGTACAAACAAATAAGCTATAAAAGACTGTAATATATAGTGGAGATTGAATAATTTAGATAAATAAATAAAGTTGAGAGTACATAATTCAAATTAATGTGAAATCGCAGATTTTAATGAGGAATAGTGATCTTGGTTCCATATTTCATTTTCCAAAAACAATTATCATTTATTCAACGGAAATATATTTACACATAAAGGCACTGTCCTTAAATCCTTTGCTACATTTGTATGAGGCTGCGTTATCTTACTATATCTTACTAAATATTGTAAGATAAGCTTACCTACAGTTTAATAGTTGTGCAAAAAATAAGAATGGGAATCAAATGCCTATAAATTAGATATCTATAAACTGTTTGGTTACTAAGTTAATGAGCGCCTTGGAATCCATCAAGCTATGTGGGCTTAATGCCTTTACTTAATGTAGTGCAGGCTCTTAGTATTTCAGAAGAGATGGCACAAGCATTACAAGTATGCTTCACTGTGTGATATACCAGAAAGATGTAATTATTTCAACACATTTAATGGTCTGCCATCCATATCAGTTAGCCTGCATTTAGTGTCTCACTCTGCTATGTTAAAATAATGTTTGTTTGATTGATTAAGTCTGTCTGGCTGCAGGGACACTGATCCTCATGTTAGAGACTGCGTCAGATCCTACACAGAAGACTGGGCAGTTGTCAATAGAAAGTAAGTCTTCACCATGTGAAAATATAAAAATAATGTTATTTACTCTTAAAATATGGATTATAATCCTGAAATAATATTAGTAAATAAATAAAAGTGTTCTAAGTAATAGCTCGTTCCTTCAGATATCATAAGCTTGGTACTGGCTTCAACCCCAACACTCTGGACAAGCAGAAGGAGCGCCAGAAAGGCCTCCCCAAACAGGTGTTTGAAGCTGATGAGATGCCAGACAGCAGCAGTTACCAGGATGACCAGGTACCCTTTTTTTTTCATTAAGAAAATATTTAACCTGAATGATATCTTTTAATTTCAGAGTGATGATATCAAGATACAGGTTTAAAAGACCTTAAACATTTTCATATTAAAAACAGTCCCAAAGTGTATATGTTAGTCTGCCTTTGATAGATGTTTCGTTTTTTGGGTCGGTTGTGTTGCAGGATGACTTGAAGCGACGGTCAATGTCTATCGATGACACTCCAAGGGGTAGCTGGGCCTGTAGCATTTTTGACTTGAAGAATTCTCTTCCCGATGCCCTGCTCCCTCACCTCCTCGACCGCGCCCCCAATGAGGAGATTGACCGGCATAACGAAGACCAGCGCAAGGCCAACCGCCACCGTGAACTCTTTGCTCTGCACCCCGCCCTCGATGAGGTACAGTCAGCACCTTTCCGTGTCCTAAAAACTTTTTCTTCTTGTCTCCATTAACATTACAGTTAAAATCATTTTACATAACTGATAAAATTATTGTGAAATTCAGTCTTTTCATCTAAAACTGGCATCAGGTTGGTAATTATCTTTTCTTTTACGCCACACGTTTGTGTGAACGTGTAGGAGGAGCCCATTGAGCGCCACTGTGTGCCTGAAGTACCTAAAGAACACTTTGGACAGAGGCTACTCGTCAAGTGCTTGTCCTTGAAGTAAGTGGTATACGGCCTCTTTCAGAAAAGAAAAGAAAAAAACAGCCATGTAGCTCTTTTATTTAACTGCTGCTTTCTGCTGATCCACTCCTTTTTTTTCTCCACCTTGAAGGTTTGAGATCGAAATTGAACCCATATTTGCTAGTTTGGCCTTATATGATGTCAAGGAAAAGAAAAAGGTAAGCTGTTATGCTTTCCTCAGTGCCTCCTCAGCTCTGAGTTGTTGGGTCACTTCTGCAAACCGTTAAAATCATTGGGAGGCCAAACGAATTTGATGAGTGGGCTATTAAATTTTATGTTGTGGGCCTGTTATGTTTTTGGGAATGCCGTTAAATCATACTCTGGAACTATGTATCTATCTGAACAAGCCCATCTAGTGCTGCTTCTTTTTGTTCCCTTTTAGCTAACAAACACTAGAGGGTAGCAGATGCCTTGATAAGTAGATCTCTCATATATAATGCCTTTCACGGCTCCATAAATTTCTCTGGTGGCTTTTTCATCACTGACATGCTGACATGTTTGCCAGCCTCCACAAGCAAGAAGCCATGCTTCAGTAATAGAGTCATCAGAAATTACAATTAAATAGTAATAGTTGTGATGGCGTAGTGATACGATTACATTTAACATGTGTTTTGATCAAATAATAATTATCCGTGTGTCTGTTTCATGTGTCCTTCAGATATCAGAAAACTTTTTCTTTGACCTAAACTCTGAGCAGACAAAAGCGATGCTGCGTCCTCACATTCAGACTGCAGCCATCTCCACGCTGGCTCGCTCTGCCATATTCTCCATCACCTACCCCTCCCAGGATGTCTTCCTAGTCATCAAGGTGAAACAGTCATGCTAGAATTTCATCTCTCTTGTCAACTTTTGTTTTGTAAATACATAAAAGAGTAATAATAGCGCGTTTCCCTGAATGTCAGATATTCATGATTATGCAATGCCATCAGAATAAGGATACTTGAGGCTTCATGTTTCTCTTACAGAAATGTCTTTGAATAAACTACCAGTAAAAATGTGACTTATTGTCACTCTTTGATAGCACCAGAGTAAATTACATCAACCAAAACAAACACTGGGCAGTTTTTCATTTCAGTGTTTGACTTGGTATAAAACTTAATTGAAGAAACCTGCTACCCTTTCACGATTTGCCACTCAGCTTCTGACCTGTTTCACTGCACGTGAGTGTAGTTACTGAAAGCTGTGTGTGCTTTGTCAACAGCTGGAAAAAGTACTGCAGCAGGGTGATATTGGAGAGTGCGCAGAGCCCTATATGGTCTTCAAAGAGTCAGACGCTGCCAAGGTACAATGAGAGTGAATTAGATAATGAATACCACGAAAGCTCTGTCTCAGATGGATTCCTGTTATATGTAAATGTATTTATTTATTACTGTTTCTGCAACTACTAGTACTCATTTATAGTTTTAAAAGTACATTCCTTTTCATGGTCATCTCCTAATTTTAGTACCAATATGTTGCAGTGAATAAACATTAAAACAAAAAGAATTCTGACTGATTATCAATGTACCATAGACCCTGTAATTAAATTAACATTTCTATATTTTTATAGAACAAGGAGAAGCTGGAGAAGCTTCGCAGCCAGTCAGAGCAGTTCTGTCAGCGCCTGGGGCGCTACCGAATGCCCTTTGCGTGGACCGCCATCCATCTAATGAACATTGTTAACAGTGCTGGGAGCCTGGAGAGAGATACAGAGCTGGAGATGAGCCTCTCAGGTCTAACCATCTCTTTTAATGCAAGCTTTTTAACTGTAAATGTAGACGTAGAACATGTATCTCAGAAGGATATAAAAGTTCCAGTGAGTAGAAAAAACATAGCAGTCTTTTTTTATGCCCACTTTCATTGTCACACACGGTCTAGTTGTAGAGACTATAACAGACATGGCAGTCATGCATTAGGTGCATGGAGATTTCAGTCAATTGCCATGCTTTAGAAACAAACAGTGCAACATCATATTGATCCCTGGTGTGTTATTTTTACTGTGACCTTTGGTGTTTGCCTACCCTTTGACCTTAGAGGTTATCTTTGGTGCTGAGTGGTGGCGGCAGCCTTCTGTTGTTATGGCAGATTAGAAACAACGTTTGCATGTTCAGAGTGAAAAATAAATGTGGGGTTTAAAATGCTGAATTTGTTTCTGTTGTATCTTTTTAGAAAGGAAAGGCTCATGGTCTGAACGGAGGAACTCGAGCATTATGGGAAGGCGTTCTCTGGAGCGGACCACAAGTGGAGACGAATCATGTAGCCTGACAGGTTTTAGACCTGCAACACTTACCATCACCAACTTCTTTAAACAGGTCCATGTTAATGTGCTTGCTCACATAATAATAACAGAGTGCATGTTTTTTAAGCACTTTATGCAAAGCATATACATAGATAGCTTATTAGATTACTTTTCTTTCCTTTTGTCATTTTCTCATGATTTTCTATGCTGCATGTTATTTTAGGAGGGAGACAGACTTAGTGATGAGGATTTGTATAAGTTCTTAGCTGATATGAGAAGACCGTCTTCAGTGCTGAGGAGACTCAGACCTATCACAGGTACATAAGAGTGAATTAATTCATTCCTTTGATCGTCATGATTTGAAATCTTGCTCTTTCTTTAACACTTCCTTCCCCTTCCTCTGACTGTTCACCACAGCCCAGTTGAAGCTGGACATTTCTCCAGCTCCAGAGAACCCCCACTACTGCTTGACCCCTGACCACCTGCAGGTTAAGCCTTACCCAGACAGCAGGGTGCGTCCCACCAGGGAGATCCTTGAGTTCCCTGCCAGGGACGTCTATGTGCCGAACACCATATACAGGTATGGAAAAAACATTTACAGTGAATGAATAACGTTCTCTCCATCCTTCTGTTGACTCAGGAGGCTGGGTGGATGGTAGTTTATCTGTCTGTTTGACATCGAGATTACACAAAAAATGCTAATCTAAATGTCTACAAGACTGTGAGTCAACTCACAGTTAAAAAGTAATGTTTTTATTTTAATACCTTTACTGATTTTCCTCAGTCTTGGCCTCTGACATTGGCCCTCTATTCAGTAATAATTAAAAAGACCAAAGCGAACACTGAAATTAATAACAAATAAACTAAAACTAAACATTTTCAAACAACAAAAACTGAACTGAAATAAGAAATTCCACTCTGGAAACTAATTGAAAGTGATTTAAAAACAAAAAGGCAAAATGAAAATAAAATGAAAACTAATTAGAAAATCCGAAACAGTGCTGACAGGATTTATGTTACTGGGCAGTACAAACTATGTGAGGACCATTTTACAAATTACACCTGCCATTTTTTTTCGGTTTTGTGTTCTGTCCAGAACATTTTATGTTAGTGTACAATGCTGTGTGTGTACTGCTAAAAAGCATCAAGGGATTACATTAAGTATGAATTTGCTATTGTTACGTGAGTGTATATCAGTAAAGATTTTTTTTCCTTGATCAGTATATTTTGATCGACCGATATTAGGTGATTACACCCAAACATTACCAGACATAGGTGCTGACAGGGCCTCACTGTCTGCTGATGTAATTGGCCCGTGACTGATGGTTAGCAGAACTGAGTTAAGTGGATTTGTTTGTTGTTTACAGTGATTTTCTGGGATCACAGTCCATGTTTTTTCTTTTTTTATGGAGTGGTTTTATTGCTTATATCTCATTTCTTTCATTTTTGTGTCAACCTTTCAACATTTCCTCTTTATTTATTTAACTTCATTTGGTGCAAGACAAAATTAAACAAAGAAATGGTACTATAGTTTTGTTTTTATACAGGTAGATTTATTTTTGGCTTCATAAATATGATTTTTAGCACACAAAGCTGCTTCTCACAGTGATGTGTTAGTATGAGAACGTTTACAGTACAGTTGATTATGTTGTAATAATGAACAAAAGTCAATATGACTCAATAATGTAGGAAATACACAGAAATTATAATTTTCTAGCAGTACCTGCATAAATCATATCATAGTTTAAATACAGGATAAAAAAAATATATAAAAGACTAAGAAAAAGAAACATCAGTGCGCTGTCAAAAGCTTTCTATCTCCAATATGTTGTACTGAATGACTGACATTGTAGCCAATTTGTAGAGGATTTTTTTTCAGAACCAGGAGGTGATCTTTTCACCCTGACTTACATAATTTTCATGGTTTATATAATAATCTGTTGGTATTTGTTCCTTTAGCCACTCAGAACATGTAGTTCTTTCAAACACACTTTAAAATACCTTATTTTGTTGTTGTCATAAATGTATCTAAGTTCACCTTAACGGTTGTTAAGCAGTCTGGGTTTCAAAATTGTAGTCTCTTCTCAGAAACCTCGTTTGCTGTTATACTACTGCAATGTATTGCTTTGCAATCAATTCTGAATTAGGTTGCTGATGTGGATCAATATGTCTGTTTTGCAAGTGATGACAGATGTTGCATAATGACAGTTCTACTGTGCTTGTTGGATCAGACACAGTAGGTTAACAACCTGTGTGCCATGGTTGTTTCATTGCAACAGGTCGGCATTTGCTGACTTCTGGCATTTTTTTGGTCTGCTATCTGATGGTCAGCCCTAGCCAATGACAGAATAATGTTAGGGAAGAATCGGCTCAGTGTTGTGGGTGAATTAAGACTGGACATAAACCAGACCTTCCGTCTGGTTTATGTCATTTCCCTCTCCTATTGAACTTTTTGGATGTCCATGTGAGGGGGGAAAAAAAGCCAGTGACAGTGTGTGGACAGTGGGGCTCAGTTGGAGATATCAGCAGTTGAAGCTTGTCGAATGGAGATTTTGGTCATCTTGAGTGAGTATGAGGAACCTGTGGTTGGCCTCCAGTGAATGCCCTTCCTCCTCATCAAGCGCCCCTTTGGTCTCAGCCACACATGCCTAGCATTAAGGTTGGTTTCGCCGCAAGCATTGAGCCACCAGCCACCTGCCAGAGTCAAGATGGGGAAACTATATCAGCATATGTCGGTCTTAGCTAAATGATTTTGTCTTGTTTAGCAAAAATGTCTCCAACAGATATCATTATTTATTTTATTGCTATGGTGGAGAAACATTCCAAGATATTGTGACTTGTGATTGTACCTGTGGAGCTGCGTGCACAGTTGGAGTTTTGGTTGTTGTCTGTGTTTCTGTCTTTCGTGGCAAATTTCATGCCGGTGCAGTTGGCCATGGTATCAGGCAGGTCACCTGAGAAATGGCTGACATGAAGACTATAGTCCTTGGAGGGACCTTGCAGTGAGAAGCGGTACTCAGCCCAGTGTTTTTCCTCCTTCCAGTCCTCCAAATCAACGCGAAGGATGTAAACACCCTCCTGTGTAAGGCTGTGAATTTTTTTTAAGCCCAGCCAGAAGTCCTCTGCGTGACAAATCAAATTTATTTTGTTTATATGTAGGGGAAAAAAATCTCATAAACTCTGAAGTGTCAGTTCATCTTATAATGGATTGAAAATTGTAATTAACTTCCAACAGGCTTTGGGTCAACCAGGTATTAATTACAAAAGGCATGCTATTAGTAGCATGTAGGTAATGTAATCATTAGGCAAGGTAGCTGTGAAAGAAGGTTGCAACTCATCTTTTGCAGATGAAGCACCTTTTTGTTGTAAATGGATTATGGGTGCTTGCCTGAGCATATCAAGTGGTGTAGGGAAGGCTGCCAAACTGGCTGCGTGCTCAGATAATACAGGAAGTTGTTCAGGGCTAAAATTTGACAATTATTGTTTCCTGTGACCAAGGCTATAGGAAGCACTTACAAATGTTCCTGCAGCCAAGACACTGCTGACACAATAGATTTGCTACTTTAATAGAAAATATTTAGGAACTGTTCTGATCAATTGATTATTACCTTTTCTTTATATTGTGTCAGCCCTTATTAATGTTTTCTGCTACTTTTAGTATATATTTTTTTCTGAGTATGCCATGACATTTTTGACAAGTTGATGTTTATTACAAGTAAAGACTCTCTTCTTTTACTATCATTTTTTTTTAGTTAATTCTAAAAATAGAATATTTTATTTAAAATTTTAAACCATAAAGTGTACTCACTTTCCAGATCTCCAAAACCTTTTTCGTACTTTTCCCATGTCTGATCAAAATCCACCGAACCATCAACCCTGCGCTGGATGACTGTTGAACCCCCTTCTATAAAAGAAAAAAGAAATATATCAGGAAATGTAAAAGTTTTGTCATAAATAATGTGAGTAGGTTATCAACCCTATTGCTTGACTTTTTTTTTCCTTTTCTTTTTTTTCTTTTTTTGCTCCTTCCTCAATCATTGTAGAAATGTGCATAAATGTCAGTGTGTTATCTAAAAAATGTCAGTGCTTCTGAATGCAGAAATGGTATTTGGACGCCTTTGATGAGAACTCAAGATTGCTTACCCACCTGAACTCATTTCACAGAAAACGTTGAATGGCTCTGATTGGTTTGGTTTGATAACGTAGACACCGCTATTTGTTTCTCCTTTGTTGAACAACTCAGTGCAGTCCATGGGAAAATCTGAAAAACAGTATAGAAAACCCAAATTAATTCCTCAACTCTAGTTTTATTTAAGTAAGTTTAACATTTAGAAAGATACTTGAGCTACTGCTAGTGTATTTTAAGTAATTACCACTTGTTTCCAGGCCAGTTGAGTTTCCTTTCAGATATTCAAACATATCAAGAGCTTCTTGGTCAGAGTCCATTAGTTTATCAGCTGTATCTTGAAAACTCTCATAGCTGAGCTGCAGCAGAATGCAAGTGAGTCATTCATTTTACATAATTTTATACATACTTTAAGCAGAATGTGCATTGGTAATGTAAGAAATTAGATTTTCAGATATTTTCCCTTTAAAGGCTAAATATAATAATGTCTTGTAAAAGTACCTTTTCCTCCAGATTTTTAATCTTTATTTTCTGGTAGTCCAGCTGATCATGTTGCTCCTTCACAGCTTTCAGAAGATTGGTAATTGTTTTATCTTGAGCTTCAATCACTTCCTAAAAAATATATTGCTTTGAGTCTTGTGTATTGATATGAAAGGTTTTCAGGAAGAATATACAACAAAAATTATCCTCAGTTAGCTCTGTTTGTAAAATGCAGTTGAATCCATTTAACAAACACTGCACAAAGACAGCTTATCTGTTCCTCATTCAGTGAACATATCTTCACTGACTTATGTTGTAAAGTTTTTAGCTGCTGAAGCGTCTCACCTTGAGAGATGTGATTTCACTAAGCTGATCGGCAGGGACCATGCTCTGCGACAAGCCCTTCAGTCTTTCTTCAAGGTTCCCCACCTTGCTCTGCAGTGATGTGCGCTCCTGCAGGATGTTGTTGATCTTAGAGTTGATTTCCAGTGACAAATTCTTGATCTCCTCATTGTTGGCCTTCAAAAAGCTTGTGGTCTTCTTGAGCTCTTCCTCCTCCTCTTTAATCTCTGATGTGACGACTGAGAGCTGGTAAAAAGAGCGGTCGAAAATATTGAGCTTTTGGAAGATGTCGTTGATCTGTGCCTTGGTCTTGTGGACGAACTCTCGTAAACTCTGGCCTAACTGCAGGAGGCCATTCGCTAGTAGCCGAACATCGTCCAGCATGGCAAAGCGAGACCTGGACTCGGGTTGGATCGGTGCTATGGTGGAAGCCTGGGAAGGCACTGTCGGCTGTTCTTGTCTACCCGACGTTTCCAGGGGGGCAGCAACAGTTGAACTGGCTAGCACCAGCAACAGGCAAAATAGCTTCATAATGATTTTTCTATTCCAGTCCTGGAACACTGCTTCAGGCTTACTCCTGTTCTCCTCTACGCTCTTCTCTCTGCCTCTGCTGCTAAGCTAGACTTCCTTGCTGCTAAAGCAATATGAGAACAGCAGGCTGCCTCATGTTATATACTGCCCTCTCAGTAGAGGAGGGGGGATTGGCTGATCATTAATCCCTACTATGTTTTTAGCTATGTACCCCACCTCCTCCCAAATCCCCCTTGACCCCTCCCTCTCCTGAACAAACAAATCGCAGCAGTGAGCAAATGACATGTGTAACCCCCCCTCACCATTTAACCCCAATCCCCTCTCCATACCACACCCCTACCCTCTCCAGCACTTTAGCTGATCAGCAGAAAGCCAACAATGGCCACTGCTGTTTTGATGGATCGTCAGCTTGATCAATCTCAAACCTTATAACCCTGCACTCACTGGGCTCTGATTGATAATGCTGTGTGTAATTAATGCTCCTGGGTTTGATTTAGCATCCTGCTGAATCAGCCTTACACCAGACTCTCTCTCTCCCTCTCCCTCTCTTTCTCGCTCTTCTTCCTCTTTTTGTCTGGGGATGGGATTGAGTCTTTCATCTGTGCCAGGTTTGAGCTCCAGGGTATGAATGATATCAGAGTTTGGACATTATGTACTCATCATCACAGTTTTATTGCTCACTCTTGTCATTTTTCCCTTCAGATATGTAATGGCAAGTTTGTGTGTGTGTGTTCGTGTTTCTTTAATACCAGTAGACATGAAATGGGGAATATTGAGTTTTCTCATTAGCTTGCAGCTTTTAAGAAATCATTCCTGTGCACTGGGATCACTCGTAAAAAAAACCAAACAGTTTTTATAGGCTTGCAGTGGAAGTGAAATATGCTGACCTTCAACTGCGGTGGATGGTGGAACTAATCAGTAAAAATGTCTTGGTGTAATATTTAACTAGAATATAAATGTTGTAATTTTGGCATAGTAACACATTTCTGCATTTAAAAAAATAAAGCAAATAGTTTAATGCTTGAAATTGTCCATAAAAACATAACAGCAAAGTTTGTTTCTTCATTTTCTTAATTAGTGTTAGCTTAAACAGTTACATTTACAGTTACTATGCATTAAAATACCACACAGTCATTATAATGAGCTTGCTAGTAATTTGTGGTTTTAAGGATTTAGTACCTCGGATTGGAGTGATTACTGGTCTTTTATATGAAAAGAGGAGGAAATAAACGTGGTAAGGAAAAGAAGAACTGAGTAAATGGGACGGAAATTTGCTTTATTGACATAAAGTTCCTAACAATATTTAGTTCTCAAGCCTCCATTCCAGTTGAGTGATTAGTGTTTTGGCTAACTTGAAGATACTTGAGAGTCAAAATCTAACCTCCCATGCTGGAGTTCTTCATTTGCATTCTAACCTAGTTTGTAACATTAACTGCAGACAACACATCCTGCATTTCTTTTGTTGATAGTCAGCAGACATATACCTAGACAGACATCCATAAATTTGTTTTACTTCTTTCTCGTACTGCATCTATTGGATAACCTGTTGGAATGTCCAAAGACGCCTATTACTGTGACTCAGGCAGAGCTCAAACATGCTAGCTTAATGCTAGCATGTTTGGATGTCAGTGACATCTGATCTCAAATTCTCACTCAAGGCATGTAGAAACATATTTTCATGTCCTTGAATGTCTCAATATATGTTGACTTGAGGGTAAGAAAACCACTCTTCTGTACTTGTTAATTAGCAGGATGGGACATTTGTGATTAAGTGGAAAATTGTCCATGTAATGCATTTAAAGAAGTTCACTTTTCACTTCCTGACATCCGTGCACAGATTTTTGTTAGGTTAAAAAGAAATTAAAGTGGGTCCAAAAAAGTAACTCTGAAATCTTACTTTACCAAGTCTAGAACAATTATTTCACTGCATGAGTTTACCACATTATCAGTCTTGAAGAATATATGAAAAATCTTTCAAAACAAGAGACATTGTCTGACAAAGACATTGTTTTGGACTTGTGGAGTGTAATCTAACTATAACAGGTCACATAGCTCAAGTAGCACTGAAGAATGCTACTAAATTAAATATTCAGTTTTTACAGTGATCGATCTGATCTGGTTTTTATTTGCCAGGATGAAAAATGTCAAATTTGGGCTATTGTCAGTCATTATTCATAGCACAGTGACATTTTCATGGAAGCTTTCCAGATATTAGGACATCATTCGTGCTTTTTATAGGTTTTGCAAAGAAGTTTAAGCCTATGTTTCTCTTTTCCTATAGCCAGATTTAACACTGTTTAGGTTTTATAATTATCTAGTCCTTAATACTCTATAATTACTCTTACTGGGAAATTTTTCCAACGGCATCTGATCTGTTTATTAGAAAGCCAACATTTTATTTAGAGCTGATAAACAATGCCAGTTTTCCCCCTATGGAGCCCCTCATCTCAAAATAGTAACTGTGCCTAAGTGCCATCGACATTGTCAGGTTTGCTTTCACATGTGTACTTATTAACTGAAGTTGAATCGGATGAGGTGAAGTGACCAATCAGGAATGCTTCCATTTGTGCTTATATGGGTATTTCAGCTCTGCCACAGTAATGTCATCCTGGGGTCTATTTCAGTTCAAGTTCAACAACCTGCTTCAGAACAGCCATAACAATTACTAGGACATGCTAGATAGATGTTAACAGAGGAAGAGATGGATTAAATTTTTAATCATTAGACAAAGATTCCCACGATTCCTTGTCACTTGTGGTTCCAGCTGTGGTCTCTGTGGGGTTATCCCCCACAGAATCGACTACGTCATTGCGGTTTGTCAGCTGATCCCAGGTTACTTTACACTTCCTATTCTGCGGCCTCCTCCTCCTCCTTCCCAACAGTTCAGTAATGAGTATAAAACACACGCTTCGGCAACAATCAATGGGATTGTGAAGTAAAAGAAGAGATTCACCAGGTGTCTTTATATCTTATGTATATTAATTAATTGCAAAAAATGTCCAGTGTAAACCCAAGTAGTTTATAGTAGCTTATAGGGAGACTATATGGTGCCTTACATCACATGGAAGCAATTCTTGTGAAGTGGCAGATAAAATTACAAAAATAACATCTCAAATTGGAACATTTTCCCCAGGACCCTCAACCGTTTATCCTTGATACATTATTCTGATTTCCTTCTTTGCACCAAATTACTGAAGATAATGCCAAGCTCTCAGTACATTTCAGATAGTTAAAGTCCTTTTTGTATTGATTTATACACTTCCCATTCCCCTCTTATATAACCCATTCTGAAAAGTCAAGTCTATTTGCAATGGTTACCTTCCATGGTTACTGACAGGCCAAGCCTCCCATCAGTACCAGTCAGAATAGGTTTAGCTACTGTGGGAGCCTTGCCCCTTTTAATTGATCAGTTCGTGGAAACTGATGTAACAGTGGTAGGGTAAGTAGGTCAAGCACTTTCAGAGACACTTGGTTATTAGAGTAAAAGGTCATTAATCCTCTTTACGTAGTCAAATGATTTGGCCCTTTTTATTAAAGTTGTTTTGGATTATTTTTTAAATCTGTATTTGAAAATGTGCTATGCAGTATTATAAAATTTACTGAGCTGCATTAAAGTTACCACTTTATTTAGTGTTTTGTGATGATGACCTCCCAATTGCAAAAAGATTTTAATATAAAGGTAAATTCCTCTGAGGTTTATGTTATGCTTCTTTACTGTGTTTTATTCCTGTCTTTTAATTCCAGTGTGATCGAATCTCTGATGTGCATTTTTTTTTCTCTCTTTGTGTCTGTGCACTTGAATGTATATTTTTCAGAAATCTGCTATATGTGAACCCTCAGAGTCTTAATTTTGCCAACCGCCAAGGCTCCGCCCGAAACATCACAGTGAAAGTGCAATTTATGAACGGAGAAGATCCAAGCAATGCAATGCCGGTATACAATGATTTTCCAGAACATGAAGATTCTTATTTTTGAATCTTAGTCAAGCTTTGAATGTAATATCTCCCATATGTGTTAGTGTCTTGGCAACTCTTTTTTTTTTTTTTTTTTTTTTTTTTTTGG
>VVHJ01064451.1:25653-42892 GCA_015107715.1 Tylochromis polylepis
TTGGTAATAATTAATTAAAAGATACATTTTTGATCATCTGATTTCTTGTAAAACTGTTGTTTATTCCGCAGGTAATATTTGGGAAGTCAAGTTGTGCTGATTTCTACAAAGAGGCCTACACTGCAGTGGTGTACCACAACAGGTGTGTTTTAGTTGAAATAAGCTGCATAGTGTGCTGTACCAAACGCATAATCAAAAATCAGGAAAAACAATATTGACCTTGATGTGTATTGAAATTAGAGAAAAACATATCCTAAAAGACAAAACAAAAGCAGATCAGGAAAAACATCCTCATTGTTTTGAGGACAAAAGTAAGCATTTAGGAGCAAAAACCCCACTGCAAACCCAGGAATATATAGAATAACTTGTGTTATTGTTGTAAAGAAGTTGTAAAGATATTTTCTTAATTTGCATGTTTTTTGTTTATTATATATACTTTACACTGTTCAAAGTCACAACATGCATCCATCCATTTTCTAAACCACTAAACCAATTTATTGCCACGAAGGGTGGGAGGAGCCTATCCTAGCTGATACTGGGGAAAATATCTGTTAGATAAAGACAGAAAACGTTTGACATTCACATTCACATCTATAGTCAATTTAGAATCACCAGTTAATTTAACATGCGGAAGCATTTGGAGTACCTGGAGAGAACCCACTCAGGCGCAGGGAGAACATGCAAATTCCTCACAGAAAACACCAGGTGGCTTTCAAGTGTAAACACAGAGCCTTCTTGCTGTGAGGTGACACTGCACCAGCATGCTGACCTACAAAGGCCAGAAATCTAAAAGGTGGGAGAAAAATCGCCACTATTTCAACATCAGTGTAAAGTCTATGCTTGTCCTAGATTTAATGCTATTTTTCTATAAAGGGGTTAAGTTAATTGTTAGATGGTTTCATGTGGTGTTCATTTTATCACTAGGGTAAATTGTATACAGTGAGTTTGTTGTCATTTATAACACTTTCATGGATAAAATTAATCAAATTGTGAGCAATAGTACCACTCTGACATGGAATTTGCTGCAAAAGAAGAAATGTCAATACAGTTTGCATTTCACTTAGAACTGGCACAAAATATTCTATTGTGTATATCCCTAAAAATAAAAAAGCCATAAAGAAATAACTGCTTTGTAAATGTGCAAACCCTCCATCTTGTATTTGCTTTTGGTTTTAATGTAGGTTGCCCTGCCAATAGCCTATAATCATTTCCAATAAAAGTTTCTCCTGCCGCTGTTTTTGCTCCAGGATTTTTCCTTTTCTGGTCCAGAACCAAAATGTTTCTTCCCATGAGAAATCAGTTGCCTTCTATGACCCTTTTAAGCAGTTTTGGTTGTTTCCATCCTTAAGGCTATCTTAGATCTGTTGATGGGCTTACTATAGTTGTGGTTGTTTGTTTCTGAAAGTTTCCTCCTGAGGGAATTGTAAGAATTCAGCTGAAGTGAATAATGATGTGTTTATACAATTTCTTTGTTTTTAGATCACTTGAACCCCTGCTTTGCTTGAGACAAATATTCCCAAGTTAAAAACTGAGGGATGGAAATGGAATATGTTTAGATCAATTGATATAAATATTTGTAATTGCAGGGGTGAAAATGGAGCATGTAAGCCTATTAAGCCGGTTTATAAAACAAGAGGCCTAATGTATTCAGTATTCTTTGCAATTAGCTCTCTAAAAGCCTTCTGGGAAAGCATTGAGAAAAGCCTCTGAATATTTCTGACTGACATGCTTTCCCTTCAGAAACATATACTGGTCACCAGTTGTTAACCAGTGAGCAGGCAGTCAGTAGAGCAGCACACTTGCACATTTAAATCTAAATCTAAAATGATCAGTTTGTGATACTCATGAAATTTTTCCTTGTTGTTGTTTTTTTGTTTTTGTTTTTTTTACAAATTGATGTAGATCTCCCGACTTTCATGATGAGATTAAGATCAAACTGCCCGCCTCTCTGTCAGACCACCACCACATTCTTTTCACCTTTTACCATGTCAGCTGCCAGCAGAAGCAGAACACACCACTGGAGACCCCTGTGGGATACACGGTAGGTAAAATCATGTGATAATGCACATGTGTAGAATTTCAAATTTGTGCTCTCTAACTGCTCATTCATAGCTGTGAATTTAGACACACCCACTTCAAACCCCATGAAAGAAAATTGAAAAATACTTAATACATTCATTTGCAAATTATTTTAATTGCTGTATTTAACTGAAAATAGCACAAGTACAACATATGAAAGTGTAAAAAAAATATGTATTTATTTTGAGAAATGATTACACTGCTTATAAATGTTTTTCAAAACAATTAGGGTCACTCACAAACTCCTGGTGAATTTAGAAGATGTATATGTATTCTTTATCATTTATTTTGTCTTTCTTCTTCAATCTCTTTTTGGTGCAGTGGATTCCCATGTTGCAGAACGGGCGTCTGAGAACGGGACACTTCTGTCTGCCCGTGTCTCTGGAAAAACCACCGCAGTCCTACTCTGTTCTCTCCCCTGATGTAAGATGCATTTTTTTTTTACGCTTATATTGAATGAAACAAGCATGATAAAGAGAGATGGGCTAAAGGAGAATTTCTAATAATGTTTTGTGCATTAAATAGAACTAGTGTGCTATATATGGAATTCCCAGGATGCCTTTAGAAATCATTATTACATAATACTGCATTATCACAAGCAAATCAGATAACCTGGCCCTTCCCTTTCATTGTTTCTCTCTGTTATGTAAGTGCCACTCGGATTTACTTTCCCATTATTGTACTTCAGGTCCCTCTCCCGGGCATGAAGTGGGTAGACAACCATCGAGGAGTATTCAATGTAGAAGTGGTTGCTGTTTCAACCATCCACACACAGGTAATAGTACTCAGCACAGCAGCTTCACAGTAGCTACAGTAGTAGCGCAGTAATTTTGTACATTTTTCAGATTCATTAATTAATTATTTCCTGGAAAGTAAAACCTTATAATAGCAACATAACCTGTTATTTTGAAATAAAGATGGTCAGATTTATTATTGTAATGCGACTCAAAAGATTTCACTTAAAGTTAATAGAAAAACCATTATTTTCACACCTAAATTGTAATTCCTTCCCAGAACCAGTTCATTAGGTAGTGACTCTTACCTTGCCAGTAATTTACTGAGGTCTACTCCATCTCTGATTCGACTGTGGTGTTGGGAGGGGCTTGACCATGGCCTCTAGGAACCCAGCTGGGACTAATGTGCTCATAAATCACTGTTCCTGGCACAGATTAGACTTGCTGGATTCTCCTGTGCACTTGTAGTAATGTTCGGCTTGCGGTTTTTACTCGGGGAGCCAACTTGCTGGTTTAGCAAAGAATACAGACGAATAGATCCAAGCTTGCATTTGTTGACTTTCTTCCCCTATAGCTTTTTTCATCCTTTCACAGAATTGTTTTTTAATTCTTGGCCGCCTTCTCTTGATATTTTTTTTTAAAATCCATTAATCTTTGTCACATTTCTCTCTTCTTTTCTCTCCTTTTTCCATGATTTTCTCTGTTTGCCACTTCCATATTATGGTGCCGACATTTGTTTTTGCCAAAAAACTTTCTCTCTCTTATTAACCTCATCTCTACTCCCATTCCTCCAACTCTCCATCATTAGGACCAGTACCTGGATAAGTTCTTTGCATTGGTACATGCCCTGGATGAGCACATGTTCCCAGTGAGGATAGGAGACATGCGCATCATGGAGAACAACCTGGAAACAGAGCTCAAGTCCAGTATTGCAGCACTAAACTCGTCTCAGCTGGAACCAATAGTTCGATTCCTTCACCTCCTACTTGACAAGTTGGTGCTGCTGGTAGTGCGCCCGCCTGTCATTGCTGGACAGATAGGTATGATAAATGCCTGCACCAGATAAAAATGAAAGGCAACACTTGTAATTATGTTAATCATGTTAACTAGCAGAAAGCTCTTCTTTTTGTCTTTAGTGAATCTCGGCCAAGCATGTTTCGAGGTGATGGCCTCGATAGTGAACCGGCTTCATAAGTACCTGGACACCAGCCAGGACATGCACGGCCGCAACAGCCTGCTGTCCTCTTACATCCACTATGTCTTCCGCTTGCCCAGCACTGACCCCAATTCACCTTCGCCAGGTATGCGTACAGTGATTGCAGTCTCCTCCCATTTTTCTTTATCCTGAATCTTCTATTTTCTCCTTTTAAGTTAACCCCTTTCAACCCTTAACTCACCAAATCTTCCTGCCATAATTTTATTTTTCTATTTCTTTTCATCTTTTACTATTTTTCCTCCCACATCCATTTTGTCTTCTGCCTGCCCAACACAGACTCCAACTCATCCTTAACAGGTAGATATGGCCAGCTGCTGTACATCACAATAGATTTAGCCTTTGGATAAAAGTTACAGTTGTTTGTTTTGGTGTATTAACTTGTATTTGGTATATACAGGTTTTTGGGGGTTTTTTGCAGCGGCTTTTGTTGTTAAACCATCCACTGCCACAAGTGTTAATAAACTACTCAGAAATAATTCATTACTGTATGGTTAGGTGCAGTGGCTCATCCAACTCCTGTGTTCCTCATTTTCTTTCTGTTGTGTGTTGCTAAAGGCCCAGGAGGGTTGGGAGGTTCGGTTCACTATGCCACCATGGCTCGTTCAGCTGTTCGACCAGCCAGCCTTAACCTCAACCGCTCCCGTAGTCTTAGCAACAGTAACCCCGACATCTCCGGTACGCCCACCTCTCCTGATGATGAGGTCCGCTCCATCATTGGCAGCAAGGTAAGGTCTTCAAGTCATACATGACCCTATAACTTCTTCTCTCTGAGTGGTCAGTCAGTTTTCTGTTAAATCTTTAACGAAGCACTCAAATTCTTACATGTGGTCTAAATGTGGGCTGAACCCACACTCATATTTTTGGGAGCACTTTGCTCTAAATTTGGCTCATACATACTCCATGTGGATGTCAGATACTGTAGTTAATTATTTAACACTGTTGTAATGTAGGAGCTCTTGCTCTGTGATGTATTTTTAGACAGACTCGTGTAAGGTAGTTGTACTGAATCTGTATATCTTAAACCACACAAGGCAGAGGCCTCCCTCTGGACAGTGACCCAGAGTTTTATCAACATGTAAACTGCATGCGCGTTGTGCAAACACAAGCTTGGACATCTTATCTCTCCAACCGTTGTACCAGCAACCTGTCACATACACACACATATACGTACTCATTCACTCACATGCTATGCACAGATAATGCTTATTATGCATTGTGAAAAATGTACGTTGTATTTAGTTTAAAGTCAAATCAGTCAAGATTAAATATTGTTTCAATAGCCATGTCTTTTATGAGGACCCTAACAGTAGCGTAGTCTTTTCAGTCTTTATTTGATTTCTTTGTTCCTTTTTATTTCATTTTATCCTTTTAATTGAGGTCATGTATTTTGTCTCATATAATTTGTGAGTTCCCACTTCAAACTTTTTTTTTTCATTTACCCCCTCAAAAAAGAAAAAAAAGAAATATGTGAACAGTGAGTGAATGATGTAATGTGCCTTTCTAATGGTCTTGCTGTACTTGTAACCATGACATGATGGATGCAGCCCCTTTTTCTTTGATGAATGTTCCCTTTTGCTGCTAATACTTAACTAAACCTTTCTTCTCTTGTCTCTTAGGGAGGGGTAGTTGGGGGGGGGGGTTAATGCAGAGAAAGAAAGGGAGAGAGAGAGAACTTTTGTGCTTTGCTCCTGTGTGGTGATGATTTTTAATTTATTGACAGCTAACCTTTTTGAGGCCCTTGGCATCTTCCAGCTGTCCTGACCTCTGAACCTCTTTAACTTGTCATTATTCCTTCCCTCCTCCTTCTCCCCCCCCGTGCTGCTCGCTTGTTCTCTTGCTTCCTGCCTGCCTTGTGTCCTTTGACCCTGGCACCCCTAGGGCTTAGACCGATCCAACTCGTGGGTGAACACCATGGGCTCTAAGAGTGCCCCCTGGGGATCCAGCCCTGGGTCTGCTCCAGAAACCATGCAGGTGGTTTTATGAATGCCCCGTCCTCCACTTTGCCTCACAACAAAAACAACCTACACTTAAGGGATACTGATATATTTGGAGTTTTGGCTTATTTGTGTGCTTTGCTGGAATCATTAATAGCTAGGCATATCGGGTATATCGGTGCTTATCCATTCTAAGGTTTTTTTTTTCATTTTTGTGTCTTTTTGTTTTGTCATGCTCACACCTTTCATTAATATTTTCAGCCTGTCCTTCAAGCTGTTTGCAGTGGTTTTAAGTGACCTGGCTGTGATGCCAACCACATTTTGCTTTTTTAAAAATTCAAAGTACAGATATTTCTAAACCATGCACAAAGTGGCTAGTATCAAAGACACTAAAGACAAACACATAAAAGACCAAAACTTCAGAATATTACAGTATTCTGTTATACCTCCAGTCACAACCCTCCCATTAATCCCATATGTGGGGGTCACAGCCGCCTCCATGACCCTCCAGTCATGTTAGTCTCAGGTGTCAGCCCTATTTGTGTGTCACATCTAACACCTCTCTTTTTTTTCTCTGTATCTGCATTGAAAATAGTCTAAATTGAGATTTATCCAGGAATGGGCCAGAACAATCCATGGTAGCAGTTTCTCAGATATCATTGACCCCTCTTTGGGTTTACTGTGGTCAGTCATCGCTAACCTAAATCCAACACAATCTTTCTGTGTATGAATTACCCAGAGAAAAGTTGGGGTGGTAGAGAAAAAAAGAGTTGTGTTAGAAATCCATCAGCAGACTAGTTGGGTTTTTTTTTGTTGTTGTTGTTTTTTTATCTTTACCCTTTTAAACTTTTTTTTTTTTAATTTCCTTTTTCCCTCTCTGGATTTCCTCCGCTCTCAGCTAGTTAACCTGCATGACCCTTTCCTAACACCCCTCATTTCAACCACCATTGATTTATTTCTGGAGCATGGTATATCTGTGAGTGTGACTGTGCGTCTACATGTGTGGTCTTTGTCTACCTCCATCTTAATGTGATGTTAAGTCCTCTGTTATTTTAAGTTGTCATAACATATTAATTTACACAAATATAAAAATATATGGGCATATTGTAGCCATAGAATCACACCTAGCTTACCACAGTAAATATGCATAGACTGGCAGAGCACATTCATAATAAGCATTTAGCATGGGATGTAGTTTTATTTTAATCTGTCCACCTACCTGCAATAAAACCATCTCTAAGGTCTTGTACTTACCTGGAGGGATGCAGAATGGCTCATTATTAAGCAATGGCTAGAATGTTGAACAAAAGGTTAGAACTACACTTGATTGCACTTTTATGTAGCCATTTTGCATCTCTACCATAAGATGCTCAAACTATTGATGTATCAGCTGTTGTAGATTACGGGTACAATGCTTTTCAAGTGCTGTGGCCCTGTCCTGTGTCTGTTGTTTTGTGTCTTCATGTATGAAAATGTCCAACAGATCACAAAAGTGTGTGCGTTTGTGGGTGTGTGTGAGGGGGCTGTGTTACTCAGCACATACATTTTGCCTGTGCACTGAGGAAGAAGGTGCAACCCCACTCTCTCGTTGCTCCTCCACTAACCTTGCTGTCACCGTTCCATTCATCCCACTCATAGGCCATGGAGCGCTGTGGCAATCGCATGTCTTCGCACACTGAGAGCGCCAGTTTCTTGCAAACTTTAACAGGACGGTTGCCCACAAAAAAGGTAGAGCCACTTGCACTGGGGGAGGAGCCGACCCCCAGCCACCTCTTGTCCTCCTCCTCCTCACCTGTCTTGTCTGTGGATGTGTGCCTCTGGATTGATTGATGTTGTATTTGGTTGTTGTGGAGTCTTGTTGAATGCTGTATGTCACCGATCTGCCTCTTGTTCTCAATATGAGGATATTTTGATGTGATGTGAATGTTAGTTGTAATCTGGCTAACACTGACTATTGGAAAGTCTTTATTTATTGTCCACCACTCAGTCAGAGAGTGCAAATGGTATTTGGTTTTCATTTAAGAGAATCCAATACTGTTTGACTTTCAGTCAGGTGCTATGTTACCATAGGACATACTGTACCAGCAAACATACAGACAGGTGGGTGGGTTTAGTGTCTATCGGGACAAAGTTTATAATGTTTACTTTGGTTGGGGAAAAAAATCGATTTACAATAGAATTTTCAAGCAGGTCTAGTTTACTTGGTGTTTTATACCAAGCTGTTCCAGAAATAAAGTAGACTGCGTCTACTATAACAACCTTAGAATATTTAATAAAATATTTATTTTCAATAGGCAGTACAATACAGGTTTAAAATGATATATTTAAAGTTTGACTGTCAGTCAGATCCATCCCTCTTTCAAGACTTACCAGTCTGGTCAAAAGTCAGTATGTTAGCCAGACTTGTGGTGGATGTTAGTGTTGCATAAAATACACACAGCTTGAAAAATGTTATTTTTGCATAATAAGAAAACCAAATGTAAAAAAAAAAAAGAAAAAAAAGTTATGCCTTGTAAAACTAAATTATTTTCTCCGTCTTTAAAAGAGAGAAATATATTTCAGGCATATACATTAGGTTGTGCTACAAAATACTGCAGTTTCCATGGTGAAAGGAGTGCATCATTTGTTAAAAGTAAAAATGGTTGCACGCGTCTATAACAGGTTTTTGTTCTTATTAATATCTAACTTTGTCTGTAATGAAGTTCATTTTCAGCTTTGGAGGAGCAGAAGCTTTACTGGGCTGTCTTGTTCTTTCATATAGAGAATATAGTATCCGTTTTTATTTGTTCTATATTTCTGGTCACAACAGTTGATACCTGCTAGCAGGTTATGTTGAATTTAAGAGTGTTATTTTGTATGTGATATGTTACTTAGCAACTTATGTCTGTAGCCAATCTAAAACTTCTTTTATGTCACAACCCACAAAAATAAATACGTTTTGAGATCTATCTGACCAGGTGAACTAAGTATAGATTATGCTTGGTTACTTTTTCTGGTGCCTCACATTATCTCTGTCTGGCTGTACTGCTTTCCCTTTCCCTCTCTGTCCGTCCCTCTTTCTTTGTCTCTGTTTTGATTTTCTTACTCAGCTCTTCCATGAAGAGTTGGCTCTCCAGTGGGTGGTGAGCAGTGGAAGTGTACGTGAGGGTGCTCTGCAACAGGCCTGGTTTTTCTTTGAACTCATGGTAGGAAAACAAAATCTGGATAAAGTGTGACATACGTGGGTCTGTCTCACATTGTTCTTTTTGTGTAATAAAATAAATAATAATAGTAATAATGATAATAAAATTTGTCAACAGTTTATGTTTTATCCCAATGAACACCTTTACCGTAGGTGAAGAGTATTATCCACCACCTTTACTTCACTGACCGCTTAGAGTCACCCAGGAAGAACCGTTTCCCAGAACGCTTCATGGATGACATCACAGCTCTGGTCAGCACCATTGCTGGTGACATTGTGTCTCGCTTCCAAAAGGTAAATAATGACCCAGTTTTGTGTCTTGCGGTGTTAGTAAGATGCTTGTCATTTTGGAGTGGAACGGGGATTTGCAGGATTGTTGTATATGGGAAAGTTATAAAAAGGAATCTTATGAGTTGTGAAAATTGTAAAAGATGTTGTTTTTTTCATATATTTTTGTCATTTCTGGATATTGTGGCATATTAAGTTTAGAGTTGTAATATTTAAGGCATGCCCTCGACATGTATAAAGCATGTTTTCTCATTCGTTCAGGATCTGGAGCTGGTAGAGAGGCTGAACATGAGCCTGGCCTTCTTTCTCAATGACTTGCTGTCAGTTATGGATCGAGGTTTTGTCTTCAGCCTGATTAGGGCATACTGGAAACAGGTAAATGAGTTTTCTTCTGTTTTTTGGTTTTTAATTTTTAAATTGCCATGGCTGTCAGGATCAGTATGACTGAAGAAGAAGCTGACAAAACCCAGGTGAGTGCCGAAATTTCTGATTAGGCCTTCATTAAACTATGTAAACTGTGGATCTCTTTATTCACAACACTATGACTGTAACAGACAAATATGTGATGACATTTCAACACTTTCTTTTGCTGCACATACTTTATTTTTTAAAAATGGAGTATTTTAAAATGTTTAAAAATATGTACATCAGTGTTTTCTTTTACCTCTTTCTAGGTGTCCACAAAGCTTTACGCTTTACAGAACCCAACCCTGGAGTCTTTGCGGCTTGATTTCTTAAGGATTGTTTGCAGTCACGAACACTACGTCACCCTCAACCTGCCCTGCAGCCTGCTCACCCCACCTGCCTCTCCTTCGCCCTCTGTGTCCTCAGCAACATCACAGGTCAGTTTTCAGTCTTTTTGCCCTTAAAAAGGCAGACACTCTGAAAATTTCAGCATACAGATGTCTGATTTAAGTACAGTCAAAATAATGACAGAGAAGTTATTAATAGTGTCTCTTATGTCTCACAGAGCTCTGGCTTCTCCACACACGTCCAGGACCAAAAGATAGCCAACATGTTTGAGCTGTCTGTCCCCTTCAGAGAACAGCATTATCTGGCCGGATTGGTACTTTCTGAACTGTCAGTAATACTGGACCCAGAAAATGAGGGGTGAGTATGTTTGTGAAGATGTTTTAATTAAGAAAGATTCTAAATGTAAATGTGTTTTATTGTCAGAATCTTCCCGTAATTGAGCGGAAACATTCTGTTTTTCGCTTCCTTTGAAATTTTTTTGTTTCTTCTCTTATGTATTGTCCGCTGTAGGATGTTCGGTCTGCATAAGAAAGTAGTGAGCGTCGTTCACAACCTCCTTTCCAGCCACGATTCTGATCCTCGCTACGCCGATCCTGAAGTCAAGGCCCGTGTTGCTATGCTTTACCTGCCTCTCATCGGCATTGTCATGGAGGCACTGCCTCAACTCCATGATTTTACAGGTACAGGCGACATTTGTAGTATGAAGCAGCTTAAGAGTTGGCTAAACAAATATGTTGTCTGACACTGTGTGTAATTCTGCAGTGTGGAATAGAAATTGTTGCTGTAACAGTCTACAATTATAAAATGTGTCTGTCAGATGTAAGCTGTTCTTTTTCTACATGTATGTTTCTTTATTGGAACAACGCTAAGAAATTTGGCAGACTGATTCACCTGCATCACAAGGATGGTTGAGATGTAATGTGTGAAAATGCCAAATACTCTTTACTTTTTAATCAAATGCATCTGTGGAGTTACCTTATGACCTAAAACATGAAACATTCAGGAACCTGAAAGGTTATTAGCTGATCTGCAAAGGATGTCTCCTGTCTCATGTCTGATTACTTGGCAATTTATGTTCTTTCCTTTTTGTTTTACTAGAGTCACATAATCAGTGGGGTCGACCAGGCGGCCCTCAGGGAGCAGCAGTAGGCACCAGCGGAGAAGAGACGGAGGGAGAAGGTAACAGCATGATCAGTCAGACTGTCGCCATGGCGATAGCAGGCACTTCAACTGCATCTCCGATGTCCCGACCGAGCAGCTTCTTGCTCAACTCGCAGGTAATTTCCTGCAAGACATAGTGACTGTAATATCAGTTTATCTGCAGTTAATGGAAATATCTCAGTGCTGTGTGCTGCTTCCTCCTTTTGTATTCTCACATTCCTCTCGGGTCGTCTCTCCAGGCGAGTCGTCAGCATGGGAGCTTCTCAGCCGAGTCCAGTCGAAGTCTGCTGATCTGTCTGCTGTGGGTCCTAAAGAACGCTGATGAGCTAGTGTTACAGAAATGGTTCACAGACCTGTCAGTGTCCCAGCTTAACCGCCTTCTGGATCTCCTCTACCTCTGCGTCTCCTGCTTTGAATACAAGGTAACATCAACAATCACTGACTAACAGTTTGAGCTAATTAAGCATTAATCAACCACCTAAGAGCACACTGCGTACTGGAGGGATCTACATTGTGGGTTACATCCACCTCTTCTGTTTATTTTCTATATTAACGTCCACCAAATGGGGGACCCCATGTGTCTGTATGATATTTCTGATTGAAAGTTGGCGAAACTACAAAACAGAACTTTTGCATGTGCTCTAGTACTAACTTAACTAAAAATATTTTCACATTTACTATATAACTTTACATTTCTGTTGAAAAGGTGCTATAACTATCTATTTCCTCCTGTGTGTTTCAAGCTCTTTATGCTATGCTGTGTGCTTGTTGTTTGCTCTGCTGTGCTTGCATATTTGCTTTTCATGCTACTAACCCGCTTTGCTTGCTTGGTGCTTTGCTGCAAATAACTTCCCTGCTGTGTGTGTTCTCTGTCTGTCCACTCACCCTCTACCTCATGGATACAAGGCCCATGTTGTTTTCACCATGCAGGGGAAGAAGGCGTTTGAACGCATGAACAGCCTAACCTTTAAGAAGTCCAAAGATATGAAGGCCAAGCTGGAGGAAGCCATACTGGGCAGCATCGGAGCCAGACAGGAAATGGTGCGACGCAGCCGGGGACAGCTGGGTGAGATTTACACTTCAGGCACACTCACACAGTTGCAGGTAGGAAGAAATAAGAAATGCTGAACTAAGAAGCAGAATTTAGGAATCACGCCAACACTTACACTAATCACTGTATTCTGCTTTTTCTCCTGGACACAGGTGCATGCATGCATGCATACATGCATTCAGCTATACCTTTTGAAAGTACTGTAAATATAGGTACAGCCAGTTTAGGTACAGCAATTTTCTGTGTGCAGGGAGCCTCTTTCATCACAGTTTCAAAAAGAAACAGTAAATAATGTTTCCCCATCATTTAGAGCGGAGTCCATCTGGCAGTGCTTTTGGCAGCCAGGAAAACCTTCGATGGAGAAAGGACATGACCCACTGGAGACAAAACAGCGAAAAGATGGACAAGTATGGTCTTTCTAACTGTTGAAGGGCATTTTTCTCAGTATTGTTTAACGCACTAAACCCCCCAAAAAAACACAAATTTTTTTTTAATAATCTAAGGAGCTTGCAAAGAAAAGCAACTGGACTTTTTAAAGTTTCTTGAAGACATTCACCTCTCAGAATTTTCTTCAGTTCTAGACCAAATGGTGGAGAGTCCCAGGTATTTAAGCCCTAGTGGGAGTCTCCACTAGTCTCCACTGCCTAGATCGTAGGTATGCAACTGAAGAGTGAGACTACATCAAAGGATATTAGAAATCCAGTCGCTTTTCTTTCCAAGCTTCATAGATTACCATGACCTGGATGACTGAGAACCTATACAGACATTTTTTTTTTAATAGCATTGTGGAACTTTATTCTCTTAGGGGCACATGCACAAGACAGGTCTGTTTCCAACTGCATTTTACATTTCCACGAAATAGGCAAAAGCTGAGCTAAAAAGCTGGTTCCATTTCTTAGATATGGTGCAATTGAAGCACTCAGGAGAAAGAAGCTCTAACAAGGCAAACGACTTAGAGTCCAAAATGAACCTGAGATAGTGGAAAACCATGTAGAAAACCATGAGATGGAAGTGTTTTTTCTTTCATGTATTAAAAGAATCTCAAAGATTTCTCATCAGTCCAGATGTAAAGTTTGGTTTCTAGGTCAAATGCTTCATTGTCATAATCATTTATTTGTGGCATCACTTTCCCAAGCCATTATTGCATCTAGATTTGTTTTGATTTAATAGTGAAATGTTTATTTATACCCTTTACACGATGTAATTGCTAAGGTACATACAGTTTTGGACAATGCCTCTGTACACAGTGGATTTTAAATCGAGCGGTCAATATGTGAATGAAGTGCAGACTTTTAGCTTTAATTCAGGGTGTTTAACAACTTTTTCATATGTAGTTTCACATTTTTAAAGGCACAAAAGGAATCGACTGACAAGGAGTTTTTTTTCCACATGAGGTCTGATCCCACATTTTGTCATGACAAAATAAGCGGATCAAAGATTTGAAACTGGTTCCAAATGTTGGAAGCCAGAATGACAAGAACAGAAGCAAATGGAGAAGGAGAGAATGAGCTCCTGATCCAAAGCATATGATGATGGTGGCAGTGTTTTTACATTGCATGTACATGCATTGGGGACTACATATGAAATAATTCCTAACTTTTGTTAAACCCTTCGAATTAAATCTGAAAGTCTGCACTTCAGTCAGGTTTTGATTTTTTTTTAATTTAAAATCTGAAAACTTATGATCCTAACTGTTAATCTAAGAATACATGTCCATTTCAAACACATTGTTATTTTGTGATGTACTTGTGTATTGTGTATGACTGTGCTAACGTTGCCATGTTTGAGCAACGTCTAAGAGTATCTGTATAACACGGGAGCTTAAAGCTTGAAGGTTTTGCATCTTTTTGCTAATATTTTTTGTCAGAAGATGACAAAAAATATAGCATTATGCCTTTTTGCTTTACTGTTTTTATTTTAATTCCTGTTCTTTTATCATTTCTGCTCCAGCCTTTGTTTTCTGTTAATTTCCATTTGTTCTCTCATGTCACTGTTTGTTTATGTAGGAGTCACAGATCAGTCAGGTATTGTATGGTCCACATTTGCTGTGTGCTCCTTTAAATTCCTCCCTGCTTTAGTGCCTCTTTTAAGGTGTACTGCCATGCATGTGGGAAGTCCAACAGGTGAAGTGGATGCAGACTGAACTGATTAGTTTGTATTTGATTCTTAGCTGTCACCAAGTCATGAACATTTTTTTTGGAATTAACATAATTTTGAGTGAGATACTTTAACACTTTAGGAGCTAATGCAATCAGTGATTTTTTTTTTTCCCCACATTCATTTCCTTTCCATTTTTAACTTCTTAAGTTCACACATGCACATCAGAGCACCAACAGAGCCCCCCTGATCCTGGCCCTGACCCTCAAATCCCCTGTCCCATCAGTCCCTCTGTCCTGGTAACAACAAACTCTGCCTTGGGGTTGGTAGTGGTTGCAGTGGGCCTGTTCTGCTTTTTAACCAGTGTGCTTGTTGTTCTGGGGTCCTGACTGATATTTCTCCCTGGTTGCTGTTTCTGGGGGGAAAAGACAAATGTGGCAAAAGCTTTTTTTGTTATCGGTCATTTATTCAGTCCTGTGTTATGTCAGATGCTTAATCACAGGCATTTTAGGACATGTAGGTTGACAAAATAATAGTCTCCATGTTCTTCCTGTAGACCAGGAATAAAAAGCTGCTTTTTTCAAACTTTTTTTTTTCTCAGTTAACAATAAATTATGACATTCTTTTAATGCCTTTGATACTTCCTCTAAGAAAAGACCAGATAGGTTTAGGCTAACTGTCTTTTAGTGTGGGTTTTCTTGGATTTTGCCAGAAATAAACCAAATAGTGTGAACATACTGTTTTGTATTTTAGACACAGCTGGCTGAGCATCCACACCACACATAACATGTTTTTCCTCTAAGTTGTCTTCATTGTTTATGATTCTGTGCAGTAGATTAATGTGGTGACTGGAAGCTCACACAGCACTCAGTGGCACATCATCAACATCGCAATGTACGAATTCAGTTTGTGACTCATCTTCTTGTGTCTTGATTGCAGGACGAGAGCAGAGCTGGAACATGAAGCTCTTATTGATGGTAATCTTGCAACAGAGGCCAATTTAATAATACTTGATACTCTGGAGATCATTGTACAGGTATGTAAGCTAAGAAGACTTATCCACACTAATTGGAAACGGGCATGTAGTCACAGTCATGCTGTGTTCTGAGTCCTATTACAACTGCTTATGAGTCCCTTTCCCTCCAGACGGCATCAGTGACAGAATCCAAGGAGAGTATCTTGGGTGGAGTGCTGAAGGTGCTGCTCCACAGCATGGCCTGCAACCAGAGCGCCCTCTACCTTCAGCATTGTTTTGCCACACAGAGGGCCCTGGTATCTAAGGTTAGACTACTGGGCTTTCTTTTTGTGTGAAGCATGCTTAATTTCATCTTCCAGGATTACATAGCTTCTCTCTCTGCCCATTTAGTTTCCCGAACTGCTCTTTGAGGAAGAAACGGAGCAGTGTGCTGATCTGTGTCTGCGACTGCTGAGGAGCTGCAGCAGCAGCATAAGCACGATCAGATCCCATGCCAGTGCTTCCCTCTACCTCCTCATGAGGCAAAACTTTGAGATTGGCAATGTAAGTACAGGGGTGATGGGTTGAAAAAGGTAGACCTTTGGAATGTAGCTGTACTATTACAAATAACATTTTTGTTAACTTTAATTCACCTGGTTTATCTGAATACCAAACTCTGCAGTCAGACTGCTTTAGTTCAGTTACTGGTGTATGCATTATTTGCTTTGTCACATTGAAAGCAGACTTTTTATAAATATCTTTTTAGAAATTATATGTGTAGTGTTTCCTTCTCTCTTCATATGCCAGTAGAAAGTCAACAGCCTTGATAACATGTGTGTTTATTCTTTTTGTTTGCACTTTTAGAACTTTGCAAGAGTAAAGATGCAGGTGACCATGTCTCTTTCCTCGCTGGTTGGAACGTCTCAGAATTTCAACGAAGAGTTCCTCCGTCGCTCTCTAAAGACCATCCTTACCTATGCAGAGGAGGATCTGGAGCTTAGGGAGACCACGTTCCCAGATCAGGTACTCACTTATCTATTAAATTGTTTTCTATCACTGCTCAAGAAGGCAAAAATATCCAGATTGCTGCTGATCTTATTTTTCTCATGTGATTCTCTCATGTGATTCTCTGGACCTTATAGTTTTCAAACATGTTGTTATGTATTGCTTCATCCTGGAGAAGCAGGCTCCTTATCCTGAGCTGTATTTTCTTGCTTTCAGGTTCAGGACCTTGTTTTTAATCTGCACATGATCCTGTCTGACACAGTGAAGATGAAGGAGCACCAGGAAGATCCTGAGATGTTGATAGATCTCATGTACAGGTACAAAACTCATGTGCATTGGAGCGATTTCTTTTGATTACTTACAAGAGCATTTATTCATTGTAGTCAGTCAGTTAGTCAATATCTGGTTGTGGGTGTGATTTCCTGTGTGGTCTGTGTGTGCATTTGCATTTGTATCCACTTAAAGGATTGCAAAAGGTTACCAGACGTCTCCAGACTTGCGGCTGACGTGGCTCCAGAACATGGCTGGAAAGCACTCTGAGAGAAACAACCATGCTGAGGCTGCTCAGTGTCTGGTGCACAGTGCTGCCTTAGTGGCAGAATACCTAAGCATGCTGGAGGACCGCAAATATCTCCCTGTAGGCTGTGTCACCTTCCAGGTAGGAGCATTCTTGTGTTTGTGCACATGTCTTTCTTCTACAGTAGTCAACCATCAGAAACACATTTCTTACAGTGACTGTGCATGCACCATTGCCTTCATTTTTTTTTTTTTTTTTAACTTTTGTG
>VVHJ01064452.1:0-13269 GCA_015107715.1 Tylochromis polylepis
CATGTGTTCTGCACATGATGCGTTCCGCACATGATGTGTTCCATGTGTTCCGCACATGATGCGTTCCGCACATGATGTGTTCCATGTGTTCCGCACATGATGCGTTCCGCACATGATGTGTTCCATGTTTTTCCGCACATGATGTGTTCCATGCGTTCCGCACATGATGTGTTCCGCACATGATGCGTTCCATGTGTTCCGCACATGATGTGTTCCGCACATGATGCGTTCCGTGTGTTCCGCACATGATGCGTTCCGCACATGATGCGTTCCATGTGTTCCGCACATGATGCGTTCCGCACATGATGCGTTCCATGTGTTCCGCACATGATGTGTTCCATGTTTTTCCGCACATGATGTGTTCCATGTTTTCCGCACATGATGTGTTCCGTGTGTTCCGCACATGATGTGTTCCGCCCGTGATTTGTTCCGCACGTTATGTGTTCTGCACGTGATGTGTCCCCCCCCCCCAGATGAACTCTAATAGAGGTGGACAGGCCTGGGAAAGATCAGTGAGCAATGAATGAGTTGGCACTCTCCAGCCAGCAAGATATGAGAGAATAACCTGGTCCAAGTCCAAAACAGTGTACCAACCAGTTCTGCCACAACAAGAAAGTCATCAAACACACAGCATCTGTCAATCATGGTAGAAGACCAACCAGATTAAAATATCAGCACACATATGGGTCACTAGAGCCACGTGTACTGCTTTCCCCCCTTTCATTAAGCCAGTGGCAGTTCAGTCATTTAGTTTGTCCTTGACCAGATTTGCTGACTTGCACGGACATAGCTTTGTGGTATCCAGAGGCTTTAGTGAGACTTGTTGGAAAATTACTATAGCAAAAAGGAAATCAAAACATATATACATATAACCTGTATCACAAATAGAGGTTTGACATTTGTCTTATAATGTACTACCAGAAATATGGAAATGGTTAAAGGAATAGTTTGACCTTTTTAGGAATGCATCGTATCAGTGAGCAAATATTTCAGATAAAATATGTAGACACTAAAGCTGGTGCGCCTGAATGTCATACCTGGGGTTCTTTAAAGACAAGGGGGCAGCGAGAGAATCAGAAACCCAGGGCACAGAGATGCTACAGGTCTAATCAGGAAAGGTTTATTCCCAGGCTGGGAAGCAGGAATAAAAACAAACAATTCTAAAGGGGAAAAAAAAAAGCACTAAAATTCCTCAGAAATAGATAAACAAGTCTAACAAAACTTACAAAATGTTCTTTGTACACTAAAATACCACCCAGTCCCACGGTTCAATTGTCCTACAACTCAGGACAAGTGTTTCTTGTGTTTAAAACCAGGAGAGAAATTCTTCTTTCGGAGCAGGGACCACGCCAGCCTCGTCCCAGATGGACGGGGAGAAGCCTCCTATCCCCGTCTCGTCCCTCCACTGGGCTCCTCACATCATAGCCCAGCTCGCACTCCGCACTTGAGTCTGTCGCTCGCTGCCACAGCATCTTCCCTCTTGGCATTTGTCTGCAAGCAGACAAATACTGGCCAGAACCATCATCCGGGAAGCTGGCCTGACTAATAGCCATGGCGACCTTCCCCCAACACGGTTGCACCCGGTAAACAACAGTGGAGACACTACTCACAAACGCAGGCAGAGGTGCACCTCTGCCCTACTGTCGCCATTCCTGCTGTCAGAACTGGGTCGCCGGATTACGCTCCTGACAATCAGGCAGCACAATCTTTCCAACGCCTAGCTTCCACACGTTCCTCCTCTTCATATCTGAGCCTCCTGCAGTGCTCAGCCAGCTTCCTTTTAAATAGGTCCTTTCACAAGCTGATAGGCCACCTCAGGACACACCCATGCCTCAGCAGGTGATCACTATCAGCCAATTTGTCCCATGCCCAGCCAGTCCACAGTGGATTAAAACAATGTCATATAAAAACACTAAAAACATGCAATACAAAACATCAGAATAAAATCATGCAAATAAAAACTACACTCACAAATAAACACTAAAATCAGAATAAAAAAACCAATTATAAAAGACAAATACAAATTTCCACTGTGTGACATCATCATAGACCGTTTAAAACATGGACATACTTGGTTGGAAAAATGAAGCCAGTGTGGAAATGTCTAACAATCTACATTCTATCCTGCCAAGTTTATGGGCTCAGTCATTTGTTTTAGGTCCTACTATATAAAATTAAGGTTCTTTTGTAAATGTTGGTCACATCATGTTTCAAAACTGGAGGCTCAGTCAGTCTTTAGTCTTTAATAAGTGTGCAGACCTCCTCATCACATATAGTTTTTGCAACCAAGATGGCGACAGCTGATGCGCTTATCTTGAGATTTCAAAAAGGGACTTCAGAAACCAATGAGAGGTGCCACAGTAGCTATGTCCACCTTTTAAATTGTCTATAAAAGCAATATACACTCACTGGCTACTTCATTATTTATACCTGTTCAACTGTTCATCAATGCAAATATCTATTTATCCATCCAATAACAAGACATTGTATTTAGGCATGTAGATATGATCTAAATGACCTGCTGAGGTTCAAACTGAGCATCAGAATGGGGAAGAAAAGTTATTTAAGTGACTCTCAATGTGGCAAAGCTGTTGAAAAAGAGTTGGTCTGAATATTTCAGAAACTACTGATCTTATTGGGATTTTCCCACATAACCAATTCTAGGGTTTACAGAGAATGGTCTGAAAACGAGAAAATATCCAGTGAACAGCAGTTCTCTGGGAGAAAATACCTCGTCGATATTGTGGGTCAGAGGATAAATAATAGACTGGTTTGAGTTGATCCAAATGCAGAAGTGACTGAAATGGTAACTCATTTGAACCTGCTTTCCTGTTTCTTCTTCACATGCACTAATCAAGGCAACAAATAAATAAATAAAATAAAATAAAATGAGTTTCAATTATACTTATACTAAATTGTAAATGTTACCAATTCCCAGCACTGGAAGGTTTTCTGGGATTAGTAATCTACTTTAAGGTAGATCTGCAGCATGAGAAATACCTTTTCTGACAAAGTGAATATAAATTTCACATAATGTAGTTACATACACTTACATTGTATCTATTCATCATGCTTTGCATATTCTAAACTCTCCCTTGCCAGCTGGAGCAGCAGTCTTTGACATGTCTACTCAGATCACCTTCACTGGTAGCTTTTGTTTGGCCCACAGGTATCCAGGTGGTCTCCTTCATCTGCGCCAGAACCAATAGACATTTGGGGTTTTTTTGTTTTTTTTTAAATTAACAAGCTCCCCACTAATCTCCTGTGACACATCATTTTAACTGTCTGAATCCACCGTCTCATGTTTTTATTCACTGGAACTCATGGCTACAGGAAAAGGTGGGGGCTGGGGTAAAGATTGTCCAGTGAAATCCCTTGTGACTCAGTTGTTTTTCTACTTCTATAGTACAGAATAATGTGCACATGACTATGGCTCAGGCAAAGTACAATGGTACTTTAAATGCTTTAAATAATGTAGGGTATGAGAGTAATGATATATTAAATTGATATATAATCTAGACATAACCTAATATTAATAAAAAAAATATTAGTTGTTGTAGGCTAAATTGTGTTCTTTTTTTCATCACTGTCAGTATCAATTAAGTTACAAAGATTACATTGATTTCATTAAGGTTTGGTCAGCTCACACTCCTTGCTGCTGACGTTCTCAGATGCCAGTGAGTCCCAGACGTTAGGCAAAATACTAAAGCTTCCATGGTCACCACTGTGCTCCCTGCGGTCATAAAGAAATAAAAAGGCGAGGCAATGGGGGAAAAAACACTGCCTTTTCTGAAGTGTAACTCAGGAGATTTACTAGGAGCCTAGCTCAGATTTATTGTCTTGCTTTAATGTAATTGTTAGCCAGTCTTAAAGTATCAAATTTTGTGTGAAGGTTGTGTCATATTCCATTTTTTGAGACACTCATTCTGTTGTGCAGGGGGAAAATAACATGCTATGATTTGTGGCCTTGTCTATTGCATGGTCACAACGCTTTGTCTCTACTGTGTTTGGTATTCAGGGTTCATTTAACAGAATATTATGAGGCAGGGTTTGAGCTGTTGAAGCCACCTGATGCTACATGAAATAATCCCAGTGATTACCATAACAAATTTTAACATTATTTCTTACACAACATAGAATAAATTGAATAACTTAGAATAATTAGAATAATAATAATTATTATTATTATTAATAATTATTATTAATTATAATTATTACTTGAATAATTAGATCATTAGCAGAAAAAACTGCCTGTATGCTAATCATTAGAACCACTGCATTGTAATTATTGCCTTTATGAAATAGAGGCTTGTTAGGAAGGTCAATTAAATGTGTTTTGGTCTAATGAAACAAAATGCTAATGTTCAGTAAACATTTTCAGTGACAGATTTCTTTATAAGCTGATTTTTCCTTCTTTGGGGGGAAATATCGTGATATATTTGATAAGCAGTAATTTTAAAAAATTTCTTGGACCCACAGGCAAGCAAAATATTTTTTTTCCTGCTAACTTCTGACAATTTTAAGTTGAAACAGTTGATCTGTTTCATCAGCTTTTTCATAGTGCAGCCAATTGAGCCAACTCATTGATGCAAAAGTAGCCTAACGATCTTCACTGAAAGTGCATGTAATAGTTCTGCGTAGAAAACTACTTTCAGCTGCTGCCTTATTCACAATGGGTCACCGCAGCGAGTAGCTCCACATGTCTGATTTGTCAGAGTTTTACACAGGATCCCATTCCTGATGCAACCCAGAATCAAACTGGGAATCTTTTGCTCATTAGGCAAATGTGCAACCCACTACACAACGGAGCGATTATACATGATGTTCTAGATGTATAATGTTAAAAATAATTCTAGCAGAAAAAGAAAGGGACAAAACCTAATTGTTTAAAAGTTGTTCTATAATAGCAGTGTATAATTTTCTGGTAAGTTTCAGGCATCTGATATTAAAAGTCTGTCATAGCTGTCACGCGTGTTACTTTCTTATAATGACAAGTGAAAATGGCATGTGACATACATAATGAAATCATGTAGCTCTTTCTTTAGTTGTATCTGCACATGAAGGACTCTTCCGATTAGTTTTAAGCTCCGACAAACTTGTATAAAACCACTCGCATCAGAACTGAGCCAGCACTCTTCAGTAACCAATCATTTATTCAATGCTGTATCCTTTTGCACTTCTTGGTGAATGTATTGCTCACATAGCAGACTCAAAACCAGTTAAACATATCATGTAGCGGTAAGCATGTTTTACTGTCTAATGAAGTTATGTAACCTTGAGGTAACATGGACAACCTTGAGCATCACACAGACTACGCAGACACATGAAGATAAATGCATTTGTCTACAAGGGATAGATAGATTATGTCTTTAGACTTATTCTTCAACATGCATGTTGTAATTGTAAAACCAGTAAGTTCAGTAAATAAACAGCCCAAACAGTGAAATGCCAATGTTGCCCTTCTCCCTGCGACTAAACACAGTCAGACGCTGTTGTCAGTGGATTTTGCCTCAGTCTGTTCAGAGCTGATGTCCTTTTCACCACTGGTCATGTCTCTTTTTGAGGGCAAGACAGATCCAGTACATTTCAAGGACTCCATTATTACTGCATTAGTCTCCAAGCTGGACATTACTGCGGCTTTGCGATAGCAGTTTCTCAGCCCCTTCTGGAAGCGTATGGTGAACAGGCCATATATGATGGGGTCCAGGCAGGCATTAAAAAGACCAAAGATGAATAGGATGTGGGTCAGAGAGTGAGAGACCTTTCCTTCCAGGTCATCTGGGAAGAACCAGTACCATAGACCCAACAGGTAGTATGGCGTCCAGCACACAATGAAGCAGATCACAATAACAATGCTCATTTTCAGAGTTCTCATTCTTGCTTTTGGGATGTTGTTCTTTGAGCAGCGGAGATGTGGCTCGTTGGAGGGCACTATGGGAGAGAAAGAAAGGCATTTGGCAGTTCGTTTTTGTGAATAAATACATCGAGTATTTCTTTGAAGAAATAAAATTTAGAACACACTTTTCATAATTTCATTTATACTCTTCTGCTGTGAATTATGTTCTTTCTTTAACTGCAACACTTCATACATCACTCCATGATTCAGTCACATAGCATTCCCTATACAAACCCTTTTTATACACAGCTATGGGTTGCATCTTTAAAGGCATTGCTGTCATCCAGCAAGTCTTCTGCCCACTCATGTAGTTTAAAAAAACAACAACAACAACAAAAACAGCTTTTTTTTCTTGCTTGAGTTAATGTATGCTCCGGGAAAGAGGCACAGGCTTCTACTTTCTCAGCTTGTAAACTACTGGATCAAACATTAGCCTAGACTATTAGCTGAACTATCCAGCACAACCAACATCACACAGACGTTGTACTGGGGGGGGGGGACCAGCCAATGTCTGTTCCAACTACATCGGACATTTGCATTCTCACATACGCATTTGTCAAAGTTTCAGTGTTTTCTCACATACACTCTAGCAGCGGAAAGATAATCTTTGCTGGTGGCGGAAACTTTGAGGTAACTGCATGGTAAGTGGCAATGGTGGAGTGAGAAATGACAGGAGAGGGTGCTGATGGGGCAAAATGATAAGAATAAGATGAAACAAGAAAAATATAACCTGAATAGAAGTTGGTGATACTGAAGTTAAATGTTGCGAGCACATTTAAGCTTGAACATACTTTTTAGTCCTTGTAGTTTTGCCTATGTTTGGATCAAATAACATTTATTTGGACACTTACTGTTCTTTTTTGTCATCTGTTTGGAGATCTGAACAAAGATCCTGGTGTAGCAAATAATCATAATAACCAGCGGCAGCAGGAAGAGACAACAGAAGGTAAACATGTTGTAGGCGGTTTCTTGCCAGTGAGTAACGAAGCTTCCCCTGGTGGTGCACTGAGTGAAGTTTGCTGGATAGGTAATGGTCACATTATGGAAAATGAACATCTGTTGGGTTAAAAATTAAAAACAAAATTAGAATTTTGCAGGCAGTAGCTGTCATCCAACTTTTTTTTTTTTTTATTTGACTGTTTGCTTGAAAATTAAAAAATTATCCCAATGACTTGGACCAGTACGCCTCAATCAGTAAGTGTAAAATGACAATTAGTAATTTACCAGAGATATTTTGGTTGGGGGCGATTGAAGTGTGAATTAGTTTAAAAGTTCAGAAAACCCAAGCAGTGGTTATTATTACTTTATTATTTAAAAATACTGCACAGGGTTAAAGTACTTAACAATGGGTGTTAAGTACTTTAACCCTGTGCAGAAGCTAAACAACGATTCAGTTTAAAGGCGTTACAAGAATGTAAGATTTACCACACAGTTCTCATCCTAAAAGCATTCTCTCTTGTATCATTAAAAGCAAAACCCTATTTTGAAAATATGGGAAATGGTGCATAAATTCAACCTACACATCCCTATAAAAACTATGGATTTTTATTTCAAAGTATTTTATAGCTGTACATGGATCAGTAGCCAGTAAGGTGTACTAGTACTTCTCTGCCTAAAAACACAGACAACTGATACATTTTTATAGCATTATATGAGTCATCAAGAGCACATTTAAGTGCCTATGCAGTGGTGTCTTAAAATGGGTCAGCTTGGAGCGTAAAGTCAGCAACATGTTATTTTATCCACCAGCTTGCAAAGTCTGATAGCAGCAGTTTTCATATCTGGTGGCAAAATAAACAGTTGCTTGCTATAAATGGGAAGCCTGCTTTCGTCTACCTCTCTTTGTCACTGCTTCAAAAATTACTTGAGACTTTTTCAGGGGTTGAATTTACTTACATTAAGAATACCTAAATGATAATTATTGTCCCTTTGAAGATGAAGTCTACAGATAATTAGTGATTTCGTTTTTGAAAATTACAAATTTTTGTCCCAACACTATCAGTTAAAAATATGAAATATCCCGATTACGCCATTCAAGACAACACAATATGATGTTTTCATAGCTTACTTTAAGCCCAAAAACCAAAAGATATTACACTTATATTCATATATGAGAAAGAAGAGCTTTAATGTTCATGTTTAAGAACATGTCAGCCATACACATTTGGGAAAATAACAATTTTTTGTTAATTAACTAATCAATAAAGCAAGTAATCCTTTCTTCTCTACAATTAATTATTATTTATAATCAGAGCATTTAGAAATTCTTGCACATTTCAAAATGTTTGCAATCCTGTGCAGAATAATCTAGCATGCTTGAAGAGAGAATGGGCTTCATTTCAGTGCTTTTCCCTCATACCAAGATAAAAAGTGTTACAGGCTGCACTCGCTGCCATGCTGTTTACAGGGAAAAATCCATACAGCCAAGACTGCAGGTCCTGATCTTTCAGAAAACTGAATGATTGAGCTATTAATCCCAAAGGTTTATGCCCCCCCCCCTGCCTAAAGCACACATCAGAAGTTCATGCATCAGTGTCTAGAAAATGCCACATCTGATGTAAATACACCCTGGTACGCAGAATGATTAATCATGTATTAATAGTCCAAAAAGACAATTTCATTTTCTCTAACATTTGTTTGCTTACAGTTTTATAGCTTTATAAGACTGAGATACAATATTCATATTCATCTAAAGCCAGTTATAAAGCTGATCTATAGCCAGCCCACTGTGATAGTTTATGAATCATTGAAGGAAGGTTTCACTTGCAAAAGAAGTTAATGAGGAATCTGCAGAAGAAAAAGTCAGCACTGCAACTACTATGACTCAGAACTTCTCTGAATTACTTAAAAATGGTCTGTCAAAACATAATCACATGCCTTGCCTTCTGGTCTCACCTGTGGGATTGAGAACAAGGCGCTCATGATCCAAGCCACCATTAGCATGACCCTGTTCCTTTTCCGGGCCATAGCGATGCCCAGAGGGTTGAGGATAGCCGACTGTCTGTCCAGACTAATCACCACTGTGACAAAGGCACAGGAGTACATGGCCTGTAGCTTGAGGAACATGAGGAATCTGCAGGCCAGGTCGCCAGCCAGCCATTGAACTGTGATGTTCCACACGGCATCTACAGGCATCACAATGAAGGTAACTAAGAGATCAGCTGCAGTCAAGTTGATTATCAGGACTCGAACATGGGATTTACGCTTGTGCCCATTAGCAGCCCAAAGCACAGCCAAATTACAAAAAGTGGATATGCCACACAGGATGAAGGTAACGATCACTCTGATCTTGGCTGCAGTGGAAAAAGTAGGCAGCTGCACAGCACCGTCCACTGATGTCCAGTTACAGTGAGGATCTGGCCATTCACAGCTGGCATTGAGGTCAAATCCTGATCTCTGCTGGTACATGACAGCTGCAGGATCACAGCAGGAGGAGCCGTTCATTTTCTGACCCTCACCAAGAACCCAGCATTTTGCTCAGCTACATATGGAGGTTGCAGTTGCTAAAGTGAGATAAAGCATAAATATAATATACATTAGTTTTATGCATTTAGTTGGTGCACAAGATTTATCTGCATGGATTTGCATAATAGGACTAAAACTATTAGTGCTGTGATTAATACAGTCGGTGACAGAGAGGGAGCAGTCTGCTGCATAGGGCACATCTCGCCGATGTGCTCACTGAGATGGAAACACGCTGACTGCTTCTAACAAACCATCTTCTCTGAATAGAAGCAGCACCAACAACAGCAACCAATCAAGATGATTACACCCCAATGGCATCAATTTTATGAATCAAAAATACTTTAAAAAAAATCTGTTTGCTACAGGGAATCTAAGTTCAATATATTCATAAGACAAAGTTAAGAGTTTAGCATCTGCCACTAGTAAAAAAAAAATCCAACTTAGCTGTAACTTTTATTCGTCTAATAATATGTCTGTCATTTAAAATGTAAATCAACAATTAGAAGTTGCAGCCAGCTTCAAATAACAGCACTGCGTGACTGGACGGAATGTTATTCCCATATAAAGAAACAATTAAAAATACATTTATAAATATTAAAATACAATAAATTTTTTTTTTTAAAAAAGCGCTAACAAACTCACATTTATCTCCGTGGTGTTGCAGATCACTGTATTTTCCAGACGGTGACTAAATCGAAGCCAACTCGTTTTATGGAAGTCCGAGATTCCGCTGCGGCTCCATCTCCCTGCAGCAGGCACAGTGCACTGCTGAGCTTCGGAATAATAACGCTGAAGAAGCTCAAATGTTCCCTCACAGCTCTATCTCCGTACCCCTTCTGAGGCGCTCATCTCGGTTTTTATTACTCCCTCCGGTGAGCGCGTCAGCCGCTCTGTGGGCGCGGCGTCCCCGCGTCCGATCCAGGAGCGTCAGTTTCAATGAAGCCCAAGTTCTGGCAAAGCTTCTAATTTTATCTCTGCTTGAATTAATTCAGTGAGGCACTACAGCCCCTATTAGCATCGCTGTTATCCACAGCATCCCAAACTAGCTCTTGTTAACATAACAAGCATACACGGTTTTGTTTGTTCGGTTTTGTTTTTTTTTCTTATGTTGGCTGTCAGGTAAGAAGCCCATAAATCTATTCCAGTATTACAGCATTAGTCCGTTAACAGAGTTCAAACTGGGAAATATTATAAACTAAACTTGACTTCCGTGTTGAGCTGCAGGCACACCCGTTCTCACGAGGCTGTTTTCAGCATCTTGCTCCTTGATACAGCAGGCCTACTGTAGCCCAGTTTAGACGGTTAAAATACGTATAAATTAGCTTTTTGTTACCGTTTTCATCAAAGCATTCCTGTGCTGATGCAAAGCAGGAAGAGTTAGCACAAAACACCCACTCAGCAATGTTTTGGAGCCAAAACCTTGCTTTCACTTGTGTACTACTCAGAGCACTGAAGGGGTATTTCTCACCCAAATGACTCAAGAGTTAAAACATTTTTTTAAAAGCCTTAAATAATTTACCATATGGTTTAATCTATTTCCACAAGTAAAGCTAACTCATAACTGGGTTTCATTTTCCTAAATTCCATAACCTATGCCTACACATGATCAAATGTTATAAGAAATGTCCAAGCTTTTGTAGAGTTATGTTGGTCAGCTAGACTTTAGACGTTTGAGTATAAATTTTTTGTAGGATGAATCATTTTGAATAAGGCACAAAATAAAGGTTGAAGAAAACCTGCCAGCAAACAGGTTAGGTACATAGAGTCTGTTACCCCGGTAACTGACTTAGAGTTTTCTGGAACTGAAAATGAGTTTCCCTCATTTTAGGGGTCAACAAACTCAGAGTTTGTTAAACCTTCTTCCTGGAATAGGCCTCAGTGCACTTACATATAAATAAATCCACAGACTTCTACGCTGCAAGATGCGTGTTGTATGCTGTTTGACCAAAAAGCTGTTGCCTTCAATTTTGAGCACCCAGAAGGTACAACACAAATTAAATGAAAAGGAAACTGAAGATGATATGTGAATTCATCAGGGGGCCAATAACAAGATTCCAAATGAGTGCACAGTGCCTCCTATTTGTAAACAACTTTTAAATTTCTGATAATGGATTACATGGCAGTGGGGAATAAATTTCACTACAGTAGATATCTTTCTGTAAATTGGCTGTGATTGGAGATAATTTATCTGAATTTCGGGAGCGGGACCGCACCTCCATAGGCGCCCCTTCCGGTTCTTATCTATACATGAGCACCCCTGCACTACAAGCTGCTTGTTCTCGTTTTCGTGCCCCACTCTCCCTCCCTTTTTCAATTCAATCACTACTCATTAGTACACGGGGATCTGCCCGGCCTGGGATCTGCCGCCAGTCCCCTCTGAGGCCTTCTCCAAACCACAGCCTCAATTCATGCTCAAGCCATCTGCCATTATCTACTAGAAATGCTGTCAAAGTTAAAATGAGGATGTGGTCTCAGCCAGTTAACTAAGCTTAAAATTTTAAATCTTCCACTGCTATTTTTTTTTTCAGTGGCATGTGACAACACTGTGCAGAGCAGTTACCTAAACTCTTCTCCAGCAGAGGTCGATTATCTTGTTAATAGTGTGACATCCTCTCTGCGTGCGACCCTGGATACTTTGGCTCCTCTAAAACAGAAGGAAAAAATTCAGAAATTCCTGAAAAGCCTTCAGTTGATCCAAAATGCTGCAGTGAGAGTACTGACAAGGACTAGAAAGCAAGACCACATTTCTCCCATATTGGCTTCTATTCTTTGGCTCCCTCTTAAATCGAGAAGCAAATCTAAAATCCTTTTCCTCACTTTCAAGGTGTTGAATAATCAGGCCCAGTCTTATCTTAAAAAGTTCATAGTACCATGATTGATTAAGCATATAGTTCAGATCAGGTGGCCCTGAACCCTTTCTTAGTAACACTGCAATAGGCTTAGGTTGCTGGGGGCTTCCCATGATGCCCTAAATGTTTCTTCGTCATTCATCTCTTTTCGCTCTCTATGTGTGAATACACCATTTTGCATTTAATCAATGTTATCATTAAACTCTGCTCTCTTCCATTAGTGTGCCTTTTGTCTTCTCTCCCTCCTTTCACCCCCAAAAGGTCATGGCAGATGCCCCCCCTCCTTGAGGCTGGATTTTCTGGACGTTTCTTCCTATTTAAAGGGAGTTTTTCCTTCACACTATCAGCAAATACTTGCTCATAGTAACTAACAAGCTACATTTAGTTTCTTTAACCGGCGAAAGGGTAAAATGACATATTTAGAGTGCGAAAGGTGTTGTGACTATTTCTAGACTGAGAGCAGTAAATGCCTTTAGCCCCGTCATTACCATTAGAAAGCTCCTTCATTTTTACCAAAAAGTTGAGTAAAGGTCTCCTCAGTATCAGCAAAAACGTCAATAAACAAATTTCCCAAAACGCCGATCTATTTCTTTAATAGAAATGTCAGTCTGTCAGTGTGGTGTCTGAGAGATAACTTTAAGCTCCCCTGCAGAGAAATAACAGAGAGAAAAAATCTGTCAATGCTGAGAAGGTTTTGCACACATTGACTATGAAGTCTCCAACCTGACCGCAATTTTCATGATCTTGAAATCAAATCAGTACTTACTATTAAACTACCTGTAACAATGACACAAATACTATATATTATAGATTTATTTACTGCATACACCCTCTAGCTAGACGTCTTTTTTTACCTCACACATAGCTGGCTTCTTCCTCTCACGACAGTTTCTCAGCACATTAACATGAGAACAAAGACATCCCGCAGGCTCGCTAAATATATGTTTTGGGGGGTTTTTTATTCTTTTTTTAAGTATAGCTACTATGAAAAAGGTCTTAATTTGTGCTCTTTTTTATGAAGTAATAAAAGCACTCATGAATGCATTCAGTGTAAAATCT
>VVHJ01064456.1:0-40040 GCA_015107715.1 Tylochromis polylepis
TCCTGTGTTCAACTTGAGAAGAGTGTCCCTTCACCCAGTTTTGAAAGTCAACAATCCTCCAGCCGATGCAGGTGTCCTTGAGGGATAGAACCAGAGAGTCAAAACAGTCCCATTATCAGAAACAGACTTCAAGAGGGTGGCTCGAGGACCCCACATTCTAGTAGGACCTTTGCTTGCTACCTGGCATCATATATTCTGATTGGCATTTATGATAGAATATCAGAATTAGCAGGTGCAGCACTGACGCCCGGTGCTTTTCACAGATGAGAGCAGGTTCACCTGGAGCACAAGTGACATGTCATGACATGACATGAAAGGGTCTGGAGAAGCCATGGAATCGTTATACTGCCTGTAACATTAGTTACAGTTAGCAGTTTGATGGTGGGTCAGTGATGGTCTGCCATTAGGTATCAGGATAAAATCCCTGGACCCGCTGTCAGATCTGATGCTAGGGCAGTGGGTCCTGGCTTCCTCCTGGTTCATGACTATACTCGTCCTCATGTGGTAAGAGTATGCAGGCAGGTCCTGGAAGATGAAGGAATTGATACCATTAACCTGCCCCCACACTGCAAAATCCCCAGTGTTAAATTGACACTAGAAAGTGTCTATATAGGTCCACTCTTTTGAGTGTTATATGAACACTTTTGAGTGTTAAGTTAACACTTTTGACAGTGTTATATTTTTAACAGTAACCTAGTCAGTGTTAAAAATATAACACTATCAAAAGTGTTCATTTAACACTCAAAAGAGTGGACCCATATAGACACTTTCCAGTGTCAATTTAACACTGGAGATTTTGCAGTGTAAAATAATTACACCATAGTTTGTTTTTCTGTTATTTAAAAGAGGTAGTAGTTTATTTTATTGCAACCTGTAATTTATTGCAGTTTACTTTTATTTGTTTACAAAAGGTTTGAGGTGTGAAATAAACCTGCAATGGAGTTTGAAAACAAAATATGGGTGTGTATGGCTGGAGGATGTGTTTGTGCCTGGGGGCGCAGAGATTTTCTTGTAAAAACAAAGGGGGGCCTAGCAAAAAAAGTTTGGGGACCACTGGTTTATCCAGTGCACAAGGTTTAAAAGAAACGTACAGTTGGATATCATCTGCATACAGATGATATGAAATAATTTTAAAATGACTAATGATAAGGCCTAATGGCAGAATATATAATGAGAATAACAAGGAGCTTAAAACCGATCCTTGTGGAACACCGCATGAAAATTCAGCTACAACTGACCAAAATTTTCCCACTGAAACCAAAAGTGTTCTATCTGCCAGAAATGAGGTGAACCATTTTAGGACAGATCCAGATATCCCTACCATATGATTTAAACGGTGTCCGTGACCATCATTTGTGACTTTAAGGAGAGCTGTTTCTGTAGAGTGTAACTTTCTAAAAGCCGGTTGAAAGCTGTCTAGAATATTGTGTTTCTCCAGTGCCTTCTTTACTTGTGACCAAACAGCCTTTTCTATTATTTTAGTAATGAAAGGAAGTTTTGAGATGTGTCTCTAGCTTGTCTGTAGTGTCAGACAAAAATAAATCTGTAATTTTCACAGTTACAAGGGTTGGGTTGGATTGGTTGGCAGGCCAGTTCCAGCTAGTGACCTAAGATTGACACTCCTGCAGTAAATGTTTTCCTGTAGCTAAGGGTCATAGCATAATGATGATAGGAGTACATTAGTATGCAGCACATACTAATTCACTCCTAAATATAAGCTTTATCAAAAAGTAATGTTTTAAGCCTAAACGTAAAGGGGGTGTGGTTCCAGAAGAGAGGGGCTCTACTTACCATTCAAATTTATCGTGTTTAAAAATGAAAAATAAACTCCAAAAGCTCTGATTTACCAAAGCATAATCGACCAGAGGCCTGGACATGATGTCACTGCTCTTCAAGATGGGTAACAACAAGAATGTTTGTCCATTGTTATTGGAGTAAGTCTTAATTACTAGTTGTCTCTGAAGCAAACAGAAGCACAAATCCCAATAATAAAAAGATTGAAATGTGTGTGTTTGCCGATCAATACTCAGCAATGACATGTTGCTAATTTCATGTGAGCAAACAGGATGCAGCTCTCACAGGTGATTAAAGCTCATTAAGGATGGTCAATCCCATATCATTAACATTTCAGGATGTCAACAAGCCAACCCAGCAGCTGGAAAATCTGACTCCAAACTTAATCTGTTGACACAATAAATAATCAGAACTGTAAAATCAGAGTGAAGTCTGGCAGAGGTCGATACCTGAGGAGGTACAAAAGGATGTGGTGCAGAGCTCGACATCAGTCTGCGGGGTTGATTTCAGCAGGATCAGTGCAGGTGAGTCTCAAAATGCATTGACTGTACTGTGTGTGTTCATTTAAGCTGCTCTTTCTTCTTAGAAGTGCAAAGAAAGAGATGTTAATGCTGAGCCAGGCCTAAATATAGATCTAATGTGGTTTAAGTTGGATTTTCTTTAGAGAAGTAACAGTCACTGCATTTGATTTGTTTGCTTTGTAATTTCATTGTCTTGCCTTGTTTTGATCATGTGGACCATCTTAGCCACAAATGATTTCCTAGCTTTCCTGTTTTGTTTGAAACAGCAATGCCTGTTTAGCTGCTCCCTGAGTACAGGGCTCAAAGACACATCGCTGTTTTTGATAAAGCAGCATTTTGAAGCAGTTTTGTTTTGTCTGAATTTGAACATTATGAGGAATGGTGCATAGGATATGCTTGCATTTTAAAATTTAAAGACTAAGATATGGTGGTTAATTGATGGTGTTACTGGAGAGGATTGTCAGTTTTTCCTAAATTTCAATTTTGTTCATAGTGCCTATCCTGTAAGTACCCACTTTTTAATAAGACTTAGATTTATATTCCCGCTTTATCCATCATCTAATTTCCACTGTGCACGTGAATAAAAGCAGTAATCAACAGGCATGTTTTTGACATTGTTGTTGTCTGAGACATACACTAAAAAAATATTTTAAAAGAAGTTAGATTGCAGAAAGAAAGAAACAGAGGATGACATGAAGAAAGAAATGAACAGTTTCATTGCTGAAGTTTAGAGGTAATTTGCTCTGAATCAGGATTATTTTTGTCCGGTGATGTTCTGGACTTTGTTCCAGAGGTGTTGGATGAGACGCAGGTCACAAGCAGAGCTTTGTTAAACAAACCTAAGAAAAGTTTACTGAAGAAAGTTTGAATAATTTGCTTGCCTTCTAAGGAGATTATCATCTTTACCATCTTCATGATGCCATCCATCAGCGTCACTCAGGTTTTCCTGCTGTTTTCCTTCCTCCACTTCATCACATCACTTCCTGTCAGGTAACGTTCCATCCCAAGCAAATCTTTCAGATTCTGCTAAAATTCAACAGTCTGAAATGATAAGCTATACAAAGATTTATGATTCCTCAACAGAGTTCAGAAATGTTCTTGAAATGTTCATCTTCCTTTCATGTAACCTCAGAGACCAGGATGAAGTGGAAGACTTCCTGACTCAAATCAGACCCCTGAATGCACCATGGTCTCTGTCAGCAAATTCTGCAGATGCTCTGCTTGAGGCCAGACTCAGGTAAGTTTACATTAAAAGTGATTCTTCACTTAAATGTGGGACTGGATCTCATATACACAGAATGAGACTTTGCGATAAGACCAAACTGTTACTGCTGTTACTCTGCTTTTTGGAACAATCTTTGTGAGTTTCAGGTCATTGTTTAGCTCACTGACATGACTCTCACACCTCTCTTCCATTAACACTGGGCTAGTTTAAGTGGAAGAGGGGCATCAGTGTGAGCTCTAACATGTTTTTATCCACTGTACAAAAAGCATCAACAGTGTTTCTTTAAATAAGTGATGCATTTCCTTTTTATTGTAGATAAAATCGTACACATTCAAAATCATAAACAGATAAACATAAAACTGAGATGAATGTTAATGTGATTGTGTTTCAGGCAGCTGATGTCTTCAGGTCTAGACCGCAGGAGGCAGCTGGGAGACATCGAGTTCTCAAACAGATACTCAGAGTTTCTACGCTCTAAAGCCAAACACACCTCGATCTGTGCTTTTCTGCGCCGCATTCAAGGCATAAAGAAGAGGTGCGACATATCACAGACACATTATAAGAACAGTGAAACATATTATAACACAAATGAACAACTTTATCTTTTTTTTAATTAGAAGGAAATCCTAATTTCTCTGTTCTGTTGTATGGTCTTTACCCTGCAATATGAAGCACCTTGAGGCAGCTGTTGTGATTTGGGGCTATAAAAATAAAATTGATCTGATTTGAATTGAACTGGATTACAAACTCTATTAAAGTTCAATATTTGCTACACAAATGCAGGAAGGAGCATCACATATTGAAATATTTTATAATTATATTTTTCTTTCTGTTGAAAAACATGTGACTCCATACGCAGCATCCCCTCTAAGCTGACTTTTTGCTGTTTATGCATCAAAATCAGACAAGAGTGTTATCTCCAGCTGAATTTTTTAAGGTCTCAAATAATAGTAGTAAACATAGAAGAGATGAACAAATAAAGGTAGAAACAGGAACAGTTTGAAGTAATATGCCCAATGAAATAATTCTCCACACCACAAATTCCAACAACAGGTTTGTGTTGCATTCACTGCTCTGCTATCATTCTTCTTTAACACAGTTTTCATCTAGGTGTTAATGTCACCTCACTTTCACTTTTCTTTTTTTAACTTTCTAATCTTCTACTGCCACAAAAGGTTGTCTTTCCCTGACTCGCTTTTAATGTGAAATGCATGCAGGAAGTGCTGAGTTTCATTGACTGTAGTTAAGCAGCGATGGAAGAAAACAGCTGAGTAGAATTCACAAAAAACTGTGAAATAAAGTGTTTGTTTGTTTTTCACTGATTACATCCAGCTGAATCTACTTGGTTGGACTTTCAGCTTAGTGGCTTGAAGGAAGTGCAAGCGTTGTTCTTCATTAAACACTGGGATGTAAAACTAGATACATACTAGTATATGAAGACAGTTAAGGTTTGCTGCTACTACAAAGTAATATAACTGAAGATCGAATATAACATGTCAGCATGCTTTTTATGTCATGTTTGTTCACAGTGCGGTAGGAGCAGACACAGAGAAAGTGAATCTGCTGCTGAAACAGTACATGTGTCCATCTGTCTACAACAACTGGCCCATCGACCTGTAGAAGACTCTCAGTGAGATGAAGAGATCCAATCTGATGTTAGTTGGAAAAACAACGATACTGATGATCTGAATAAATGTGTGTAAATGCAGTTGCTGTCATGTTTATGGTGGGAACACATCACTTTGTTATTAAATATGTTTTATGAAGTACTTTTCAGTGACTAGTGTGTTTAATAATTTTATTGAGGATTTTATAATTGTACATACAAGAATGCATTGTGCTGCAATAACTTGTCCTGAAGGTGGCGCTAAATGAAAACTTAAAGGCTCATCTCAGGGTTTTTGAAGACATTGTCTTAAGTATTTGTGATATCATTCTGAGACCCAGCCTGTTCATTTATGTCCTCTGTGGTGGACACACAAATCACAAAAAAGTTAAACTGAAAGATACTTTTTTACCTCGGTTCTCTTGAGGATCAGTTCCTGAACACAAAGCCACAGAAAAAAAATCCTCCAACCATCCAAGTCATGGTGTGCATGTTGTAGTTACACATAACTCAACTCAAGCAACTGGGCTTTCTCTTGAATTTAAATTTCACTTCTAATTCAAAAAGTGCAGCCTGTTTTCAATCTCCAACTTTAATTTTTTTCAGTACTTCAAAGCAAGTTTGCCTTTAGGCTTTAGTATTTTCTTTAAAAAAAAAAAAAAAAAAAAAAAAAAAAAAAATAATTAAAAAAAAAAAAAAAAAAAAAAAGGGTGGTAAGGCTGTTTAAAGAAAAAAAAACCTGAAAAAAAATGAATAATGATCTTAATCTGTAATGGCAACACAGAATGCTGAGGTGGATCACACCACCAAGGAGAAATAAAAAACATCACTGAATGAGGAAGAACACCGAAGGGGCTGCACAGCGTGATGGTTAATTAAAACAGTTTTATGTAGACTTAATTACAGCAATTTCTGAGGTCAAACAAGTCAAGTTTATCCATGGAGTGCTTTTAACAAACCGCTTTATCACAAAATGCTTCCAATATACAAAACACAAGATGCACAAAAATATAATTAAATCAAAGCAGCGAGATGGTCACGATGGGGAAAAGCGTAAATCCACGTGGTATGTACAAGTGGAGCCGTTAAGTAACATTGCTGATTCAAATGTGTGCACTGGTGGTGGTGCTGTGTTTGTGCATTGATGGGGGGTTAACACAAAGCAGGAATAATGACCATTATCGCTATTACCATCATCATCACAGGCATGGCATTTCAAGAGCGCCATTATCATCATTATTATAGCTAATATTACTGATGATGAGGCTTTCATGGCCTCTTTGTTGGCCCTGACTAAGGTATTGTCATGGAAACAGATGACAGAAAAGAGCATAGCTTTATTGAATTACACTATGAAGCTATTCTGACCAAATGGGGCTTGAATGTTGCACTGTCTGAGTGGGGTATAGGAGCATCAATGTGAGAAGTCCTGAGGAGCGACAGATGAGAGTCAGGGGCAGAGAGCGGGAGACAGAAACACAGATGAAAATAGCTGTTCACGCAGATCAAATAAAAGAGGAGCAAAAACAGACAGAAGACAGAAAACTCCAGCAGTACTGAGGGGCATGTGATTGCAGGGAGTCACAGATCCACTGGTACAGAGTGAACTGGTGATCAGCACAGAGGAATATTGTCTGATGGCTGGAAACAATGACGCCGATTCACCAACACAGGGACAGTCATACAAGAGAAAATCATTAGTACTAATAACAATAATACAGACAGTGGGCATAACAAGGGCTGATTGATTCAGTCTTTAACAGATCTGTTACAACAGGCTTAACATGGTCACCTGATGAATGAGCTTAATCTTTTTATGTATTTATTTTTGCTTCTCATACTTGATTCATAGTGTCTTTTAAAGTATTTCATCCTTTCTCCATCTCCAGCTCTTCACATTTCTAACATCCCAGTGCGGTATTTTAGTAAGTGCAAATGTAATCTAGAGGCATTATGCTACTTAAGATGAATCCAACCCTCTTTTTATTTGTCAGAAAGCAGTAATAGCACGGTGGCCTTCCAGCTATCTTAGCCTCTGCAGATTTTATCACATGGGGGCCATAAACCTGGGAAATATGATGTGCCACTTTCTGTTTTACTTTTAATATATCTGATGAAAAGAGCTTGCCAGAGATGATTCTAGATTAACTATTTCCTGCTATTATCAAAAGATAAATCTTGCCTAAATCTTTATTATTGTCATTTAAATTTTGTGAAAATGGTTTTCTACTGAAAGATGACAAGCCTGAAACAGATTAAAGTAACAAAAAATATACTTGGAAACAGTTAACGTTAAACATTTTCCAAATGCTAAAAGTAATGTTTTTTTTATTTATTTATTTATTTAAAATATACACTCTGTTCCCAGTCTTTCTTTCAGAACTAAAGATTAAACACTGTGCACACTGGCAGCCCACTCTAAGGGGACAATAAAATGAAAACTAAACTTTAAAAGAGTTTTTATAATATCTACAGCATATTTTGAGAGATTTACAAATTCAAACATGAATAGAAATTCTATGTGTACAATGTTTCAGAAACAAATTTGTTCATTAGTTAGCATATAATATAAGCTTGATATTGTAGACAATCTTGAGATGTAGGAATAAGCATTGCAGCATTTCCAGGACAGACATTTTAGATACCATTCTGGTTGGTTATTCGTCCTTTATTTTATTTAGGGGCTCAATAGGTTCTGCAGTTAAACCTGTATTATTCTTCGTAAATTCAAAAGTCACTGTTTATGGAGCCTATCCATCTTTTGGCTGATATTACTGGCCAATGTCGGCCTATCAGAGATATATCAGCATTATCATGTAAGTTTAGTGATATGTGACAACACAATACTTTTTTTTTCTTGCAGAACATAATGAAGAAAATTATGCACATGGCAACTTAGAAGTGGTGTCACTACACCATACAGTAGTCTCAACACTGTTTGGAGTGCAGTGTGTCTCTGTGTTAGGCTGCTAAGTAAAATGCAATGTTGGATAGTTAGTAAACATAGACCCCACTGATAATCAAATGCACTTGATTAACTGATCATCAGCAAGTGTGAGCACCTTTATAAAAGCAGAATTTTTTTTAGCAGTTTGCCAGTCTGGAGCATCCGTGTGTGTGAGTTAACACAATGACACATTGTTCCCAGCAAATTTACCCCAAGGTCAGACCGTGCAATGTTCAGAGAAACTGCAGAAAACCCAAGAGCTACATCTCAGACTCTACAGGCCTCTGTTAACATGTTAAATGTTAAAGTTCATGACAGTACAATTGAAAAAAAAAAAAAAACTGAGCAAGTATGTCTTGTTTGGAAGGGTTGCCAGAAGAAAGACTCTTCTCTCTAAAAAGCACAGCTTAGCTTTGCAAACAACAAACCACAAGACTTCTTTGGACAGATGAGACCAAAGTAGAGATGCTTGGCCATAATGCACAGCACCACGCTTGGTGAAAACCAAACTCAGCATATCAATAAAAACACCGCATACCAACTGTCAAGCATGGTGGTGGAGGGGTGATGATTTGAGCTTATTTTGTAGCCACAGGACCTGGACACTTTGCAGCCACTGAGTTGACCACAAACTCCTCTATATATCAAAATATTATTGAGTCGAATGTGAGGCCATCTTTCCTACCACTTAAAATTGGCCCAAATTGCGGCTTGCAACAGGACAATGATCCCAAATCTGCAACAGAATAGCTGAAAAAGGAAACGTATTGCAGTAACCCAGTTAAAGTCCTGACCTCAATTTGATTAAAATGATGAGGTAGGACCTTAGGAGAGCAGTGCAAAAGTGCAAACCTCAATAAACTCAATCAACATTGTAAGCAAGAGTGGGCCAAAATTCCTCCACAAAGTCCTGAGAGACTAATAAAGTAATACAGAAATCAAATTATTCCTGCCAAAGGTGGTTCTACAAGCTACTAGATCATGGGGTATACTTAAATTTCACAGGAATCTGCTGTCCTGTGAAAAATTAAGTACACAAACTTTCTTTGTCACATGCCTGTATATACAGTATATTTATATATAAAGAATATTGACACTGGGATTTTTTTTTTTTTACCAATTTAATGTCAACATCAGCATCTGTCCCTAGAAAATAAGTGCTTCCTAATGATTATACTTGAAGTTCATAAGATGACATATTGTTTAATGTCATCATGTCGCTAGTAACATACTATGAGTGTTACATGAATCCAGTCCTTTTCCAATAAGCATTTCATTTAAAACGACAACAGGAAACTTGTTATTTAATAAGAGCGAAACATGAACATTGAAATTCATGAGGTAAAGAGTAAACGACTTAGACAAAAGCCAAACCACAAAGCGCTGTTGAGCATGGTTCAAACAAAAATTGTGAAGATACTCCTAAAAAAAACAAAAGAACAACATGATTGGCAGTGCCACTCTCTTCAAGGCATTTCTGGTATGGCCATTTCTCAAAAATGTCAGTCAACCAACTACACTTACTCTTTTTAAATAGAGATATGTAATCTGAGGCTCATTGTATTGGTTCCCAGTACTCCATCCAGAAATATAACTATACATGGAAACTATGTACCGAAGTTCAATCACAGTAAACTGTCTCAAGTGCATCAAGAATCCTCAAATCACAGTACAGCTTTCTAAGTAATTACATAACTTAAGTCTCTGGTTATGAAAGCTGTGGTATACACAGTATTTTATTAGTCTTTCCACAGTGTGTAACATTGCAAGCCTATAAACACATAAATACCAACACACTGTGACTCTGGACTGGAGCAATATTTTAAGTGAGTAGCATTTGCACCAAAGTTGCTATGTTTCAGAGAGGAGAAGCACCTGGTCCTGGCTCTTAATGGTAAGTATGGCTTATCCGAGCTGCTGTATGTTACTGGATGTATGCGGGTTAAATGTAGCTCTCCTGCTCTTCCTTCATAGGGGGAATAGTTTGAGTGCCAACATCCAATTCTTTTAACACAGTTATGTCACTTGTTTCATTTCTTCCTGTTAGGTTCTCCTCTTTTTGTTCTGTTTCAGTCTTTCCACTTTCTTCCAGTTCCTGTGCAGTGACATTAGCCTGTAAGAGGTTTGGGTCTGTGCAGCAATGCTTGTGGTCGCGACTGTGTTTTGGGCTGTAGTCTTGGCTTTGTCCTTGGTCCTGGCTATTGAAGAAGTTGCGAATTGTATGTTTAGGTAAGCCCAGCTGGGCAGACAGGGTGTGGACCGCTTCCTCGTCTGGGTTGAGGCCCACGTCCTTGATGAAACTTTGCAGGATACCAAGGGCATCTCTGGACACATTTAACCCCTGACACTGGACCTCCTTGTAACTTTCTACCTCATTATCTGTCTCTGAACGAACCCCAGCCCTACACTGTTCCTCATTCTTCATGTTGGGCCACTTCACAGACAGCTTCTCCTTACCCTTTCCTTTTTTGCCATCTCCTATGATGTCATCTATGCCTTCCTTCCCCATATTTCCATCCCATACCTGTTCGCTGTTTTCTGCACCTCTGTCCCTCACGCTTCCAGCACAACCCCAGTCCCCACCCAAACTGTCCCTGTTTTCTCTTCCACCCTCAACCCATTCTTTACTGTCCCCTCTCTCACCACTGCTGCTGCCTCTGCCCTGCAAACGTACTCTCAAGTGCTGCCAGGTGCCACCAGCATCAGATTCGGCTGGCGATGCAGCACAGGGTTGTGTCGGGGAAAGATGAGGTCCTGCCTCGGGCTGAAGGGGTTGATGGGGTTGTAGATGGTGTTGCTGTGGCATCAAAGAGCCGCGTTGGTACTGATGAAAGAAATTAGAAGGGATTAGAGCAAAAAGGTTGATATTTTAATTTTGTCAGCAGAAGCTCATTTCCAGTTTGGAGTGTGGGCAGTACTGTTTGACTTTAAATAGTTGTGAATGAAATAAAGTGAAGTCAACAGAGACAATTTTGCTCAAGAAATGTCACCTTTTATGTTAAAATGAAACTAGTACTTAACATGCAAACCCATTCATTGTGTTTGTTTGTTTTTTTACCATATCTAATTGAATCTGCAGAGTTTAGACACCGATTTGCTGCTAGGATGAGCAAATGCACAGGACATGATGATCTGGGCTGGTGTGAAATCAAGAGTAGTGAAGACCGTTTGATCTTAATCTCCTTACTGTTCACATGTGAGGTGATCTGCAGTGTAGCCACCCAGAACTGATGTCCGCAGATGCTCATCAGGATCTGAATTTGCCCATGTGGTGTTGACTGTTCTTGTCAACACCACACGGGCAATGATGCAATGATATGCTAGGCAGTGGGCTGTATGTTCACAAACAGAAGGGTATGCAACCATTTTTTACACGTTATCTATGAGTTTGTGCTATAATCAAGCCATCAATCCATGCACAAGCAATGGAAAGGAAAAAAAAAATAACTAATCAGCCTCACGGATCATTGCTTAATGTGGTAATCATCTTTTTTTTCTGACATCTCTGGCATTTAGCTGTCATTACTCTGCTGCTTTTCCATTGCACACCCTAGAGATCTATTGGCATTCAGTGTGATGTATTCACTTTCAGATTTCTGATAACTTTTTATCCATAACTTTTTTAAATTACAAAATTAAAGTCAGTACACCTTTGCCTTGAGTGTTTTCTGCCATTTATATAGCTTTTTAAAACTCTAATACATGATAGTTTTCTTCTCAAGCAAGATCTACTGAAGTCAGAGTGTCTGTTTATAATAATGTTTGTCACTTTTGGAAGTCTTACCAATGTATTGTCATTGCTGAGCAGGGTGAATCTGTCAATACAGTGCTGCTGTGCAGTCATGTTGCTGCTCTCCTGTTCATAGATGGCATCCCGTTCATTCTGGGACAGGCTGAGGAACCGGCGGATCATGCACAGATTCTCCCACAGTGTCCGGTTCTCTGGACTGGGTTCCTCCTTCCAGCGCAGCAGCTCGCACAACCATCCCTACAGGAAATACATGCATATGCACAAGGTGGCTACAGTTGCTTAACAACTCTTAAAATATCTTAAAAGCGCATTTACTAATAAAAGACAAGGGAATAAACAGCCTTAAATTCAGTTAGGACTGATTTAAATGTGTTTAGTCATGTCACTGGAAAAATTTCCAGCACAAAGTGGTGCTGTTTTCTCCCCAATGACACATTTAGATCACACAACGTGATCATATCATTATGACTATGCTGTCTTGTTTGACAAACCCTTTCAGGCTGTTTATGTCTGTTTAAAAATGCTTACAGTACAGTAACAGCAGATTGATAAAATAAAAAAGGTAATTTAAAGGTTGCAGCACATGACTAAACTGACATGTTAAAAAAGAGGCTAAGCTGGGGCTCACTTTAAGCCTTGTAGACTGCCTGGCTTGCAATGGAGGAAATACTGAAGATGGTGATGAAGGACTTGTTAGTTAGCCAACAGAAATTTGAAAATGCATGTTTAACGACAACATTTACAGCCTTACATTTAATTTGCTTATGCATCTTGGCAACTTACATACAGTGAAAGGGATTGACCAAAGGGAAAAAAAAAAGAATTCACAATCACTTTCTCTATACGTTGACTCCAAACTGGTTCAGTGTGCTCTCAATATACATACAAAATAAAAAAAAAATAAAAAAAGTAGGATCTGACAGATAATCTGAAGATTATAGCAAGATTTTCTTATCAGCATGAATTGTTTGTGCTTCACGAAGGAAGAAACTTGTGAGTGACAGATTGAGGAACGTAAAGCCAAGCTAGTTTCAGATTCATGAACTGAGGATGATTATGTTTGCAAGCAAGCTGATATGCTCACATGCACGCGCGCACACACACACACACACACACACACCTGGCTGTAGCCCAACTCTAGCACACAATGCCATCCAGATGCACAGTGCAGATAGAACAGGGAGATGCTGCATGGCTCTGCCTGCCAAACAACCGGGTAATACGGGGGGTGGGGGGGATAAAAGATAGAGAGAGTGTGAGAGAATAAAGGGAAAAAGGGGGTGGGGGTTAAAGAAAGTAAGGTAAAAAAAATGGAGGCCAGTGAAGAGACTGAAAAAGAACCTCAGGGGTTTTGGACCACCTGGCTGTACACTGCATGACCGCTGTATGACCTCCAAACATCTTGATGATGAGTAGAAAGAAGAGAGAGTTATATGGGAGAAGAAAGAAAGAAAGAAAGAAAAGAAAACAGAAAGAAAGCAAGAAATAAGCTAAAAATTGGAGATGTGCTCGAGAGGAAGAGAAAATGAGACAGCTAAAATCCCCCCATTCCATGAAGGGAAATTATCCTCAAAACAAAAGGCAATAACAAGCTTATGGGGCCGCCATAAAAATGAGAACAATAAACACTCAAATCGTGCTTGTGTGTGTGTATTTGTATTAGTGCTGCTGTGTCTCTGTGTGCACGATCACGTTTTACTTGCATGTGCTCTTACTGTATGTTTGTGTGCACAAGTGAGTGGTGTGTATGTGTGTATGGTGACTATTAAAGCGATAATTTAGGACACAATAGCAGTCTGATGCACTGATGATAGTCCTCTGCAGAGTACAGCTGCTGGTTGATTATCTGGGCTTTCCTCCACACACGGTATCCATCGCTGCTTTAACTGAGGCGATGGAGTCATAAATGAATGCTAAAATTGAGCATTTCATCAAGCGATAGAAACGATTGGGTGGTTTGTATGCTCAGATTTAAACTAACAAGAAGCAAAGTACCTGGCTCTTGGAGGCGGCAACCTTTGCAAACAGCGCCTGAGACACTTTGGCTCTCTTCATCTCATGCTGGATCTCCTCATAGATAGAGGCACTGACATTGAGAACGCAGCTGTCTGTCCTCAGTCCTCTGTCTGCTGTAACTGGGGACAGTCTTGACTAAAAAGAGGCAAACAAGAAAGAAAACTGGGTTTAAATACAGGCTATGCAAAGTAATGGGCAATAGGAGGACTCTGAAACAGATAGGAGGCAAAGGTTTTTATAGTTTTTTTGTAAAAGTAATGCCAATGATGGATCATATCCTTTATGTATCCTTAGGGATGACTATATTAAAATCAACAGAACAATGAAAAAGATCTTGCAAAGAAGGAGTCAACACAGAGATTACACAACATTACAACTTAATTAACAGCTCAGTCCAGAGTGCTAATACAATAATACTATATAGTTATGGCTGCAACCAAGCTGTCTTGATCCTGTGCACATATTCACACACTACTGGTTCACATGTTTACTTGTTCAGCTGCTGATTGGCTATTTGGAGGAAAGGTTATGGGACATCTGCTATAGTTTCCATTACAGAATTCTCTTATAGATTTCTATTCAGGATTCTCTTGTAATGCTACGTGTGTCAGTGTATCAAGACTTTTTGTCTGAAAATGCTCCACTTCGAGAGCTAATCAGGGCATTTTGCTAGCTAACAAAGGCACAGCTTGGCCAAGTGACAGAACTCACACTTGAATATTTCAGTGCCGTTTTATGAACAACTTGAACCTTTCACAGGTGGTTTACAAGACTTTTGTTTTCATGTCTTTCAGTCTTTCTGCTGGCTGACCTGTGAGGACCTTGGTGGTGTGCTGTTGCAGCTGGGTGTGAATCCAGTCAGACTTCTCTCCTTCTCCTCTTGGTATATGCGCTCCCTCTCAGCCTCTGGGAGCTGCAGGAAGCTGTGCATAGCCCGCAGGTTGACCAACAGAGACTGGGAGGCGTGTTTTGGGTCCTCCTCCTTTCGCAGGATCTCAGAGAGTAGGCCCTGATAAAGAAAAATCCACATAAGTTGATACTTATGATGTGTTTTTTTCCTTCTTCTATAAGCTGCTCCCTTTCGGGGTCACCACAGCAGACCATCTTCATCTCACCCTATCCCTAGTATCCTCTTCTGTCACACCAACCTTCTGAATGTCCTCCTTCACTACGTCCATGAATCTCCTCAGAGGACTTCATCTTTTCCTCCTGCCTGGAAGTCCAGTATTCAACATCCTTTGTCCATTATATCCTCTATCCCATCTCTGCACATGTCCAAACCATCTCAGCCTTTACTCTCTAACTTTGTCTCCAAACTGCTCAACCTGAGCTGTCCCTGTGATGTACTCATTTCTAATCCTGTCCATTCTGGTCACTCCCAATGGAAATCTTAACATCTTCATTCTCCCACCTCCAGCTCAGCCTCCTTTCTTTTTGCTAGTGCCATTGTCTCCAAACCATACATTATAGCAGGTCTCATGACCATCTAGAAAACCTTCCCTTTCACTCTTGCTGCTATCCCTCTGTCACAACCCTGACACTCGTCTCCACCAGAGCCACCCTGCCTACACTTATTCTCACTTTTTTTTTGCACTGTCCGTTGCTTTGGATTGTTGACTCCACGTATTTAAACTCCTCTACCTCTACCTCTGCTCCTTGCATGTTCACCTTTCCACCTGTCTCCCTGTCATTCACTCTGTACTCTCTCTTGTTTGATAACTAGTGCCAGCACACTTCTTCTCCATTCTTGAAACATCCTCTCATCCTCCAAGATTGTGTTAAACAATCTGGTCAAAAAGTCCACTGCCCTCTCTCCCGCACATCTCTGTACCTCCACAGGATTACCATCTGGAGCATCCTTTCCCCTTTCTCTTCGTAGCTGCCCTTACTTCCTTCGCTTTCTTCACTCCAACCATTCTTGTCTCTCTCTCGTTTCCTTCATTCATCACCTCCTCAAAGTACACCTTCTGGCTTCTCAACACCCTCTCTTCACTTGTTAGTATATTTCCATCTCTATGCTTATTCATCCTAGCAGCACATCCTTTCCAGGTCCATCCATATATAGTAATATATAACAATACATGACGTTAGTTGTATAAAAATGATTTAAGGGACACCAACTAACATTTAAAACTCATGTAAATTAAAACAAGTGGCAACTTAAGATAATATCTCAACCTTCATGTGAGAAATGGTAGCGATGATCACGATACACGATAGAACAAAAAGAAACAAATCTTCATCAATGCTGTGATGCTGACCTTTATTCTTCTGGAATTAATCTTGGATTATTTCTCTTTCTTAACAGTAGATGGTAGACATTTTTTGTTCTGAAGAGGTTTGTGCCAGAAAACAACTGAGTTAAGATAACAATTCCTATTTAGCCATCAAATATGAGAGCAATACTGATAATCTCATCTAACTCCAAACTGCAACATTTCTTTGAAGCAGGGGAAAAGAAAGCATTCAGTTGTACAGAGGGATGACAGATATTGTAATTCCGCTTTAAAGCTATATGAACTCATAAACCTGAATTCTTTTGCTTCATGTTGTATGTTCAGCTTTCACAAACAAAATGATTCAGGTCAAGTATTAAAAGCTCCAGTCTCTCAGGAACCACAAATGGAAAAGGTCTCATGAAATATTATGTATTCTTTCACTGTCTTTATTTAAAGATGATAATTATAAAGTTTCTTGTGAAACTGAAGGAATTTAGCAATAGCATCATATCCAACTCTGAATCCTATTCAGTGGCATCTTGACAAAACCTTGCAGTGTAGGGTTTCACAGCCAGCTTCTAGTCAGTGCTTAGCATGCTGCTCGCTTGTACAGCTAGCATTATTCTGTCTGTATCTGTCTATACAGGGAAGCGTTCAAACACCACATGCAAATTTTAGGGCTTCCTTCCTGAAAGTAAATCAGATTTCACACTGGCAGAGAAATGGCTTTAGAGGAAAGAGCCTTCTTATTCAAATAATGGATCGTGGTTGGAGCTGCCCAGCAAACCCTGCCTTCTGAAGAGATGGAGGTTTGATGTGAGTTGTCAAATGACAAATGCTTCCCTCACTTTTAGGTGACAATTTGGCATCGTGCCCAACATGTATGGCTGGCACCAGAGCACCTTGGACTTGGCAACAGGGAAACATGGGGGTGGATAATAACTAACTCTGCTTATTGTGATGAAAATGATAATGAAGGTAATAATAATAATAATAACAATGGGCTTAGCCGGTCCTTTGAGCCCCATTTCTGTGGGCACACTAGTGAATATAAGATGATGGACACAGACAACAAAGGATTTTAGTGTTAGAGAGGAGGCGATAGTAGAGGGAGATATGGATACAAAATGAAGGAGACCAATGGACAAAGTAAGGGAGAGATTAAATATAGATGGATTGACCATGGGGGTTAGAGATTAAATGAATAGAAGGGCTGCCAGAGTGAAAGGTGGTGAGATGGACAGCGAGATATAGAGGTAGAGAGGGAGGCAGCACTTCTCTGAGGGGTTGTGATTAGTTGGCCCAGCTGCTGCTTCAGTGCTGGCACCGGCTTTGTGCCGCAGAGAGCTGGCACAAACACACACTCACACACACGCATACAAACACACATGCACAAGGGGGAGGAGGCACTACGGCAAAGGCCATGCCAGTGTGCCAACCATCTCACACTCACATTTTCACAGAACACACTTAGCTATCACTACAGCACCAGAGCACGACCAAGCTAATCACCACCAAAGATTTGAAAAACTGCTTTAAAATTAGATTTCAGCATCTTTTATTCTGCTCTCTCCTACCTGGGTCCTGTTAAAGGCCACCCGGGCAAAGATGGCTTGGGAGATGCCTGCTCTCTTGAGCTCCTCCCTCACGTTCTGGTAGATGTCAATCGGCACCTCTGTTGGTCCGACGGAAGACACAGCCGAGGTCTGGTTTTGCAGTCCGACAGAAGAGCTTCCACCTGGGCCGCACTGCACTTGCTGCAGGGCTTGGGGATCAGGAGCTTTAGAGAAGACCTTGGCAGGAGCCCTCCCTACAGGGGGATGGTTCAGATACTGCTGTGGTGACGATGCCAGACCCTGGCCAGCTAGCATGCGACTAACAGCATACTGCTGGTTGAGAAACTGGGCCATCACCAGCTGCTGGTTGACCATTTGGGAGCTCAGAGGCTGGGTTACCAGCCCAGGAGGGCACAGACTAAGGGGTGGGCGGTTGGATATGTTGGCAACTGCACCACGAGGGAAAAGGAGAGTTGAGCTCTGGTCAGCTGGGGTACCAGTGGCTGGCTGGCTGAGGGCTATATGTGAAGACTGATCAGAAAAGTTGTCAGTCTCTGATAAAGGACAAGGAAAGAAGAGACAGAACATTTTTTTTCCTCATTGTTCAACTGGTAATAAAATCTCCAAGTCACAGGATGATTTATATTGTGGCAGGAAAAAGTGGGTGAACCCAGGTTTTCTTCAATATTTGGTCACCAGGTCATATATGATCCCAAGCTTAAGTAAAGAAAAACACAATAAGCTTCTTCAGGTCATCAACTGGTATCTCTGTTAGGTTTAAGCCTAAGTTTAGACTGGACCAGAAGATAGATTTTCTTCATTTGAAGCCATTTTGTAGCTAGTTAAGCATCTTGATGTATCATAATACTCCCTCCATTGTATTGCACCCATGGGATCATGGTTTCACTTTGGAATACAGTGCACTTTTATTGCCCTAAGTAGTGTTTTGTGTTCTCCATAAACAAGTCATTGATTAACTGTCTCTCTGGGCTCTGCTTCTTTTATCGTTGTGTAGTTTGTATTTTACTGTTTGTCATACTCTTAAAACCTCATCTTGAATAAAAAAGCCAGTTCTGGGAACTTTGGCAGGTGTGTAAGCCTATTTCTTTATGGTTACATCACAATCATGCACAACATAGTCATGAAACTTTGTAGTTGTGTAGCTGACACCAACATGCTGGCCCCAGATGGTAGATGGGTGTTGTCTGGGAACTGATATGATTCCTTTTCAAGATGATCTTTACTTTATGAGTTAAATTGTTCTACGACATACCTCCATTCATATTTCAATGATTAGACTCCAGGTTTACTGAGTCCTGGCTTTAAATAGCATTTGTTGTCATCAACAAAGAGATTCAGAGACTTTTTCTAATCTGCATTGTGAATCTTTACTAGTTGCGACAGCTGGTTTTTCCGGTTGGCACAAACTGGTATTGGAGACACCTACAGTAGTGGGAACTATCAGAAACTTCTACTTTATTAAGTACTAATCTAATGTCATGCAATTTCATACAAGACTTATATCATAAAGTTTACTTTTATGCAATATTTTCTGTTTTTGTTGACATTGTTGAACATTTAATTATCTTTAAGCTAAGATTTTTTTGCCTTTGAGGAGCAGAAACCATTGACAGCACCCCACCACCTCAACTCTGGATAATCTTATCCAAATCCCTTGAGGAGTATTGGTAATAATTCGGCTGTATGTGTAATATTGAGGTTATAGGTAATTGGCAGTGGTATACTGTACTGAATTATAATTAAGGGGCACTTTTAAATTGCATGTCTTGGTGGATGTCTGCGAACTTTTGTCACCACAGTAATGTCACAAACATGCAAAGTGCAGTCACCAAACTTTGTATGCGTGTAACCGAGATCAAAAGGTTTAATTTGAAGAATACAACTATTTTTTGTATTTAAAAAAATTGTATCTGTCCATAGTTATAACTTATTCAAAGATTTGGCTATATCTAAAAACAAATTCATACGGCTTATTTTAAAGGGTTCAACTGCTTTTTCCTGCCGCTGCACTTTAAAAGTTTCTGATAAAATGAAAATGGTAAAGCGTTCATTTTTTTAATTCAAGCTGTTAAAAGTGTATGACACCTAGTAAGTAGGATAAAGCTCATATAATCAGTATGTAGAATGTATCAGACATGCTGCAAAACTTGACAGGTGTGTTTTGAGTTCTCTCACCATTGTAGCATTTGGACTTCTTGAAGTGCTTGTACCATCGGCCAAACTCATGACACTTGGCAGCTGAGACATTTGCATAGTAAGTGCTATTTACAATAGACGATATCATACTCTGAAACAGAGGGGAAAAGACAATAGAAATTCATTACATTTTCAGAGCTCCTGCTATGGGCGGCTTGGGTGTCTCAGCTGTTCACACATCTGATATTAATGAACTCAGATCTGTGTTATTAAAAAGACCCCCAGGTAAATAGGATAATAAAGACAGATGAGTGTGTCAGTGTGTGAGCTGTGTGGGTATGCATGCATCCATGCATACATGCGTGTGTGAGCGTGCAGTTAAACAAAACACTACAGGTCATCAGAGACTATGCCTCTGTCTCTCATTCACTCACTCACTCACTCACACTCAGACTGTAGATGTCCTACACACACACACACACACACACACACACACACACACACACACGGTTTGTCCCCGAAGACTATCCTGTGCAATCTTTACATCTTATTACACCTTTCATCTTCTCATATTTATTTTAATCTGCTTCCCGCAAACAAGAGAGGGGGGTTAAGGTAGTGATAGGAGAGGGAGAGAGATGGAGGAGGAAGGATTTGCTTGTATCAGATTTTAACACGGCAGAGAAGAGAGGAATCTGAGGTAGAGAGAAAACGGTGAACAGTTATCCTCTATCAGACTGTAGATGTCCTACGCCTTGGGCAAAATAATAGATCGACCAGGTTGATAATTATGAATATTCATAAAAAGGCCTTCCCCAAACACTGCGTGATTAATGACAATTATTTCTGCAGTTGTGTCTGTATTTGCTTAATTAAACACACAAGAATTGAAGATATTACATTCAGATTATTGCTGAATCAGTCCAGAGTGCAGAAAAGGCTAAACAGCAAAGGACTGACAATCAACAGAATCAAGATAGGCAGCAAGCAGGCAGTATGGCTTTTAAGGAGATAACCATCTCTCTTTATCTGTTTCTCCCTCCTGTGCTCTGCCCCCACACCTTATCTGTCTCTGCATCTGGACTTCCTGTCTAACTACTGGACCCTTTGGTTACTCTTTGCCACATGTCAAAGAGGGCATGGAAGATTAAACTGCATGCATGCTACATGCTCATTTTGAATTTCAGTCCCATTTAGATTATTATCTCTCTTTTGTGTGTATTATTTTATACCTGGGACAGTGGGCACTCCTTGGCCAGTGAGCTCTGGTTCATGTCCTTGAGGAGCTCTTTCAGAGCATTTCTCACCGTAGAGTGGCTCCACTGCTCGGCTGGCAAGTCCTCCAATTTAGGACAGCTACACAAAGGTCAAAGAAAAAAATGAACTCGAGGATTTTAGTATATTACGGTTTAAAGGAGTATTCCAGCTCAATAGTGTTTCACTTTCACAAGCTCCTGTCAGAGCCAGAGAAGCTCAGTAGTGTCCCTTCAAGAAGACACCAACATGGATTGTTGTCTAAATGTTAGACCGCATATATAATGGAATAAAGAAATCACAAACACACTTAAGCTCAAGATGCTTCAGATAACAATAATGATATCCGGTCCTTCTTTATTTGCAGTAAGCTGTTTTCATAGAAGATATTTTAAAAAAATAACAGTAGGAAAAGTACATTTGGTGTCAAAGTACTGCTATTACGCATGCTGGGTCAGTGTCATTACTAAAATCCGTGATTTTACCACTGTAAACGTCACCTGAATGTACATTTGTGCGGCAATGTATCCCTCACACAAACAGGACAAAGAAAAGACCCTGAAGGCAAACATACTGATAGAAGTGCTGTCTGCTCTCTACCTGTGCAGCTGGATTTTAAGAGTGATAACATGGTGAACATCCTGCAGCATGTCTGCCACTGTTGCATCTGGAGCGTCGGTTACACAGGACAGAGGCACCGGGTTCCACCTACCCACCTGGATCAGACCTGAGCACACACACATACATAAGTGGAAATGAGGAATGCTCAGAGATGTAGCAGCGCTCTCTTTGCATTGCAAGTGTTTTGTACCTTTCGCCTGTGCTGCAGAGCTGTGTGAATATCCCAGTGTCAGCAGGGCCATCTCTATCAGCTGGTTAAACAGCAGATCTCTCTTAACCAACACAAACTCAGCATGCTCTTCTCTCCTCTCTCCTTCCAAAGGACTTTCCGTGTGCTCCACCACACAGAACACCGGCAGCAGGCTCCCTGTGGTGACAGACACACATGATGCCATACACCAAACCATTTGGGTAATTAGAAGTAATTCATCAACTTATACAAAGTACATTTTTTTTATTCTTAAACATTCATTTGCATCAGACTTAGCTGAAATTAAAAAACACATGTATGGTTATGAGATAAGCCCAGTTAATTTGATAACACACCGGAGCCATAATCACAGAAGATCCATGTAAAATTAAAAAATACATATTTAGATTCAAACCCTAGGTTTCATCTTTTCACCCCGTGTACCTCTGCTGTGCCAGCTCTTTCCTTGTGACCTCACTGTGGTCGGTTTCTGTGCCATGCAGGGGTTTTTGGCCACAGGACTACCCTGCCTGCTCCTCTCCTGGGTCGAGGGTCCCCCCTCATGTTGCTCCAGTCGAGCCAGCTTAGCAGGAGGAGGGCGAGGGTCTACAAGCTCACTGCCCTCGGCTTTCTTTAATCCATTACACAAGGGATCCATCTGTGGTCTTACACTAATACAAAGATAAAGACGCTTAAACATTAAATACTATACAAGGTAAACTAATAAAAGTCACTTATACCAGTTATCCTTAAGCTTTTCCAGTGACAAACTTTTTTTTTGTATGTACTCATAACTCAGCGACACAAATTAAATAACTGCAAACTGCTCTAACATATATTCGCATACATCGTGAACGTCAAGAGAATGTGAGCTGGAAACTGCCACGCATAAAGTAGCCATAATAATAATGATAAAAATAAACACACACACACACACACACACACACACACACACACACACACACACACACACACACACACACACACACACACACACACACAAATGTGCAAACACACACACACACACAAATGTGCAAACACCACCAAGAAAAAAAAAACAAAACCCTAAGACACCAGTCTGCTTCTCCAGAGTGTTTGTTCTCCCCTACTGGTTTAGACATTAATTATGGACACCAGAAAGTTAGAGAATGGCTGACAAAGATTTGCATAAGACAAATATTCAATGTGACAACAGAGTTTTGCTTTTGACTCTTCTACTTTAGCTCAAATTCTGCTGGCAAAACTTGGGAGTCAGGACAGGACAGAGAGGAAAAGGAGAGAAGTTTGAGCCAGACACAGGGAGACAGGAAGTTTAAAAGAGGAAATGGGACGGGGAACAGGGTAACCTGTCTATCTCAATTTAATTTCTTCTTTTTGTCAAGATGTCAAACTTGTATAACAGAGCTTCTTTCCCTGCTGCACAGGTCAGCAGAGATGCAGCTATATACCCATTTCCATACCAACAGAGTTTATAACAAATTTCTTAGGTCAGGACACTTTTGCTTTAATCTCGAAGAGAGAATGTAGCCTTGGACGAAAAAAGAAAAAAAAATGTCAGTCAATAAAAAGTGTTGCAGTTGTTGCAGTTTTAAAACGACATATATTGCATATGCTTTTTGTCTGTCATTTTATTTCTTGGCTTTTTATTCTTCCTTCCTTCTTTTTGATATTTTTGTCTTCCTTTTAGCACTTTGAGGTTTGCTATCACAGAAGGGAATCACTTATTAATTAACTGCATCATTACTGTATTTTTTTATTTGAAATATTCAATGCAATTCTTTAGAGAGACTTAAACGTGCTGACAAATGAACACTTTAATTTGCCTTTGGATTTTATTCTGTCACCAATATCCCTAGAAAATTATGTTTATTCTTTACAGGCTGTAATTAGAACCCCATTATTATCCAGTAATGACAAACACTTTAATTCCATGACATGTAAATGTGTCTATCTCAGAAAAGCTTCTTCCCTTCTAAGCACGTTCTTTTCTCTTGGCTTGTTTGCAGTTACACTGAGTGAGGCAGGCCTTTCCTAATATGCTTTTGGAAATTTTGTTCCGATGTACTGCAATTTTCTTCTGACCATCCCTGCATGTCATCCAAACTGCTGCAGGATGTCTTGTTTTGTATCATCCTGAGTTCTTGCATGTCACCCTCCCCCGCTCTATCTTTGCTGCCTGCCTGTAGTGGCTCATTTCAGATCTAAAACCAGGTGTACAAGACTGCAAACTAGTGCATATCCCCATACCTCCAGGCCATGTTCTGTCCGAGGCCCTATATGCAAGTCAGTCAATGCCCTGCACTAAGCTAATGTTTTCTGCTGGGCTGTCCTAATAATGTGACCTGGTAATCACTCATCCCAGCCTTGCCTCCCCCTTCCTCTTGGTTCTGAAAAATATTGGAATGACCTTCCCACCTCAGCCAGGGCTAACGTGCAACACAGCAGAAGCTGAAAATTAATCTCCTTAGGAACATTTCCCATCTTTTAAGTCATATCCTCTCTTATATAACCTTTCCTCTGCGCTGACTGCTTACATACTTCATTCTTACCCTGGATAATTTTTTTTATTGTGTGTGTGCGATTGTGTGTGATCGCCTGCAAATTTACTAATTTTCCTGCTCTTCTGACTTTTGGTCACCCTTGAGGACTGCTAAAATATTTACATTATATTTGTGTTGACAGCAAAGGAGACACCGTCTGCTTTCAGAGAAAATCTAATGGATTCTGTACCTTATTTATTAATCTTTAGTGTCATGGACTAATTCACCTCATAGCTCTCTGCTGCTTTATAGTTTTTTGCTGTCTTTCTGTATCTGTGAACAACTGATCTTTTTTTTTCTGCAGAATTTTCTCTTTGATGTGCTGTTTTATTTGAGAAAATACTGTATTACTAGTGCATAATAAAACCAAATCCAATGATTTTTCTTTTGCCCCTTTGATGTAGCAGTTAAGAAGTCAAAAACCAAGCAGCAGATTTTATATGATGCAGTCCCTCCCTTTGCATCTTTATACATGCTTCCTTCTTCTGTCTCTTTCACTCTCATTGAGACCAATTAGAAATAGTTAATGGAGTACAGACATTTTTCCCCACTACATCTTCTGTACACACATGCCAGACTGAGAGACCTCTGGGTGAGGTTGTAAACAAACAGTCACTTGGCTGGTGCCCTAGTGGCTCAGATGAGCCAGAGTGAAGAACAGAATTTCTAAGACAGACTCACAGAAAGGAAGAAGGGGAAAAGATGAAAAAATGAAGTGGAAGAAATGGAAGTCTGCAGTAAAAAAAAAGGGAGCGATCTAAAGAAAAAAGTCAAAGGGAAGAAGAAAAGAAAAGAAAAGCGAAAGGGTTGTAAAAATCAGTGTAATCCCTTTGCACCTCTCTGTTTCTCATCTCACCCTTGCTCCGTCATGCAGTGAGTGACAGAGCCAAAAGCAAAATTCTGGCATCAAGTTTGACTATTCACTCCCATCAGTCATCTCGAGCTCCCTCCTGCTGTGGGTGTCTTTGCATCTGAATCAATTTTCCCTGGGGGTAATATTTCTAGGTGAAGCACAAAGGTCTGGGACATTATAGAAGTGCTGTGAGAGAGCTGCTGAATGAATATTCAGTGTACCTGTATGTGCATGTGCGTGTGCGTGCGTGTGTGTGTGTGTGATTGTGTATGTGTGTGTGTGTGTGTGTGTGTGCTCATGCTGAAGTAATGCCAAAAGAAAGTACAGAAAAAAAATCTGTCGACAGAGGAAAATATCAGGAATGAGGAAGCTTTAATAGCAGTTCCTGAACAATAAGTCATTTTTGATGAACTCTGGACAAGCTGACTGAGTGGCACAAACTTCATAACTTTCATTTTCCTGGTGAAGTGAAAGTGAAAAACGTGCGACTCGTTTGAAGTCTCATATTTTCTTCATGCCATATCGTACACAAACGCAGGACAACCCCACTCTGGGAGAATTAGATCCTTTCTTTCTCTTCTTTTCTTTCTAATGATGCCATGACTAAAATGTTAATTACAGCTAAAAAGAGAAATGATTGTGAATATCAAACAGCAATTAGCATGTATCATCATCATCATCATTACCACCATTAGCTGCAGCACAAGATGGAGGATTATTTACCAAATGGCGAAATGCTCATCAGTTGCTTATTCAGGGCTTGAAATGTTTCACAGGCAGTGTTAAAAAAAACATTCCTCCTTAAATTTGCATAATTAATGTTGCTTAAAAAATTAACTATTGCAAGGCCCAGAGCACGACAACAAAAGCGCACTGTGCTCATTGGCAAATAGCACAAATTTTGCGAGAAACCCAAGATTGAACCTGAGAATATTAAGATATTTATCTTCATAAATACCTTTTATATACTGTATGGATACTTTATGAAACACACGTGCTAGATGGAAAACAGACACACGCATATACACACACATACAAATACACACACCTAACTCTATTGAAATTTTCTCTCTATGCCATGCATCTGCTTCTACGCCGGTGAAATTTAAACCCTTTTCCATGTGTCAATTGTCTGATCTTCGCACCTGAGCACAGCCTGATGAATTCTGGAAAAATCTTCAGACCGATCACCAGGATGAGGCCATTATCTTTCCTTCAGTCCATGCGGATCAAAATGCCTCCTCCTTTTTGTTCTAATTTGACTATTGTGCTATAACACAAAAAGGCAGTTCACACCTATGGTACTCAGAGGAGCTATTTTATTTTATTTTTCAAATTAGATTGCTTTCACAAGCTAACTTTGTCCATCTATGCTTCCCATCCCCACCATTATTTCCCTGTGTTTTACCACTGAGACAGACCCTGCAAATAAGCCATGTGAAAGACCATATCGACTATAGCAGTCCAAAGCATGAAAACATGCTTTGTTTCAACGGTTGTATTTGTTTTAAAGGTTGTAGATTATTAAGAGATAGGTTTTTGGGAATGTATTCTTGCGGACAGGGTTTGTCACCCTGTCAAAATAAATAAAATGGGAACTTGAACTTTCCAACATTTGGATTATGAAAAGGTCTAATGAACTCAAACCATGACCTAATCAGATCTAATCAGTCTTGGTGCATAAACATAACTTAAGCAACAAGTGAAAACAAAATGATTAATGAATATGACTAATAAATAAATAAATAAACCATAATTATGCTGCTGCTGAACTTGTATTTCACCCCCTCTATCTTACTTTCTTACCTTGTTGTACAAACGAGCCATACACGAACCACATGGAATTATACAGAGTTGTTGAAGACACAGATCCCATGGGTAGCCGAGGTGGGTTGAGCCAGTTGAGCAAGTACACCAGGATGCCAACGAGGAGCACGGTGCCTGCGATGCACGCCCACAGTGACAGGTCGAATGGTGCCAGGCAGGCAAACATGTCCACTGTGCGCTCAGCCTTGCGCAGCAGAACGCCCACAGAATAATCCATGTAGCGTGTGGTGAAGTCCACAACGCTCTCTCGCTCAGGCGTGATGGTCAAGGCAGAAAGTCCCACATCAGCTCGCTGCAAGAGGCAGAGAAGAAGTTTGAAGTATTAAAACTGTGAAAATGTGTAAGTGAGGAACTCAGCTGAAACATGTGGATTATGATAGCAGCAGATAGGTTAAGCCTTAAAGTCCATGTGCACCTTGTCATCACCTGAAATAAAGAATCGAAGGGCAGCATACAAGAAAATTTAACAGTTATCTGGAAATATCTGGCATATAGGAAGATAATACATGTCGCAGTTATGGTAACTAGTAGTTACAATTACAGTACTTTTAAAAATGTCAGTTTGAACCCCCTTGTACCACCCTATTAAATTTAGACATTAATATCTGACAGATATCAGAAAGCGTAAATCCATATAGGCCCTGTGTCAATTTGCACTTGTATTCTAATATGTGGCATTTGAATCATTTACAAATTAATTAATTAATCTGTTTTCTGTCAGTATGCTTTCTGAAGCACTTAAAACCTTTCTCATCACTTATAAGACTTGTTAAGAGACAACAAATGACTGGTTTAAATATGTGCAAAGATTTTAAGTTGAAAAAACAGCCGTCACTGAGTGCGTCTGCCAAGGAAAACAGGCTGAGCTTAGCTTTAATGCAGAAACAATGATGGATAATTAAAACATTTTCAGTCCCTAGTGCTTGACTAGCAGCTGCAGACATCTGCTTATACTATAATAAGGATTTAAGATGCTGCTGTGAGCGCATGCTGGTGTTTGAAATCTATACTACTGCAAGAGAGGGCACATATTATGAACTTGTTCGATAATGAGATTTTCTTTGTTGCCATAAACAACTGACTCTAGCAAGTTAGGTGAATTTGTAGGCGAACACTAAGCCCTACAGATACCGTACACACACAGATTATACACTTATATAGACACAGACCACATCCATATTCACATACACACACAAAAACAAACAAAAACTTAATTCCCGCCCTCCACCCAAATTTCACAGTTCAGTGAAAAAACAAAATGCTTAAACGTGCAGAAATTGTCACTTACACTGCATAAGATGAAAATTTGAGAAATCCTGTAGGATGGCTGTGGGTTGGGACAACAGTGATATGCATACAAGAGCGTGCGCGCGCGTGTGTGTGTGTGTGTGCATGTGTGTGTCTGTAAGAAGAGACGAATTGCCATGCTGACACATGTGGTCAGTCAACATGAAAACTTACAGGGAGCACTCTGGGTAATAATTATCTGGTATAATTTGGTTTTGGAGAGATAAACCTTGTTGCTGACTGATGGGGAAAACAGAATTATTTACATGTTCAGTTTATTTGCAACTTGTGCTCATCTGTGCACACATAAATATGCATTGTGCTTGAAGCATTTCTCAGTAATTTTGTGAGCCATTGGGGGAGAGGGGGCTAGAAATACAAACTACAAGTATTCAAGGTCAAGGAAAGGAGAGCCAAGTCTTACAAAATCACTCAAGCCTGACACACAGCCAAAGGAAAATAATGAAGTGATGGAATCGGAAATTTCTGAGAAAACACTGCTCAACCAAAGAAAACAAAGAAAACAAACAAAGAAAAATATATACTTGACCTAGGGTGAAAAAAATGTGCATCAGGTTAAAGTGATTTCATCAAAGGACATTAACGGATATTGTGCAGATGCAGATATAAATTAGAAAATTAGATTAGAATTAGCTGCATAAGAATAGTGAGTGTTTGGGCTGGAAATTGGAAAAATGTTTTTCCTGCCATTATGAGAGTATTTTAATGGCAGATATTTAAAAGATGATCATGGCAGGAAAAACACGGTACTATTGATTTGAAAGGGTCTGGTAAGATGCACACCTGTAAACCACGTTTTTTTAAATCAAACATTCGAGATGCGATCGAAGTGCAGCACAACTGAAAAGCAAGCTCTATTGGGTTGAAATCAGGTAACTGACTTTGGCTATTGAAGGATATCTGATTCCTTTGCCTTGAGAAGCTCATGGGCTGCTTTTGCAATGCGCACTGTGAAGTGCTGTTTGATCAGTTTTGCATCCTTTGGCTGAACCTGAGCAGAGACTACAGCCTTGTATACTTTACAATTCATCCCTCAGTAGTCACATCAACAAAAACCCTACCCTTCCTGTTCTTGAGTGTAACCGGTGGTTTGCACCTTCTTGTATTTTCATTCATGAAGGGATCTCTTGATTGTAGTCTTTGACAATGATATGCCTACCTCCTCAAGAGTGTTCTTGAATTACAAAGACAGTGTGAATGGGGTTTTTCATGACCAGAGAAAGACTTCTGCATTCATTCGCTTCAGTTGTCTTAAATGTTCTTCCAGGCCTTTTGGTGTTGTGAGTGACTTCCTTTTAAGAATGTACCAGAGACTGCCGATTTGGCTACTCATGAAGTTTTTCCTATCTTATTTTGGTTTTATACTCTAATGATGCTCACCTTGCTTTGCTTCAATACCTCTTTGGACCTCATGCTGAGCGTTCCAGTGAACAGCTGCCAAATGCAAGTTCCACACTTTGCAACAACTGATCTTTTATCAGCTTAGTGGTCATGGAATAATGAAGGAACAAAATGGTTGTAATTCCCAAACAGCTAACTTTGTAAAACCCCTTGATTTACAGCTGAAAGTCCCCAATTCAATCACATCTTGGTTGCTTTGTTTAAAATCTAATATGGTGGTGTACAGAGGCAAAATAAAAAAAAAAAAAAGTGTTATTAACAGAATATTTTTGGACCTAACTCCACCCTTTCCTCCCTTTTTGTACCTTAGTGTATGAAGTTCAAAAGAATTGTTCACTTGTGACTGCAGTCATGAATGAATAAAACAGGTAAACTCACCTTAAATGTTGAGTTTTAAATCCACAATATTTCTTTGGTTCTACCTTTACTCAGATCTCATATTTAATAGGAAAAAAAACCATTATCAGTGCACTGGCTTTGTTGCACGCAGTTTTAGCAAATCATAAATTATTTTAGGCATAAAAGAATGACTTGAGTGCAAGAAACTAAGGTAAACTCAGGGTTTATTGGCTCCCACATAACAACAGTCAATGAATATTTTAAAGAATCAAAACCATGGAGGAACAAAAAGTACCTGTCAAATCATGAGTTATTTTCACAAGCTTCACATGAAATGCTTTCCTGTGTTGCCTTATATTTTAGGATGGACTCCGAGCAAAGCAACAGCAGTCTTGCATGTGCTAGGAGTTTTTCAGATTTGAAATATTTATGATTATTAGTATCATCATGTTTGAGTGATAATAAAAGTAGAAAATCATATGTGACTACTCTAGACTTTCTGCCTTTAAAAGTCCAGCTTGGTTTTATTGTGCGACTTTGTTTAATCAGCAAAAGATGGTGAGATTATGATATGAAATATATGTATGGCATGACAAATAGCTGTCAGTCTCAAACATTCACAACTAGTGCAAGATAAGCTGCCAGGTCTCCATTTATGTTTCTCTAGGATATGCTGCAATGGACAAAAAGAAAACAGCTTTGACACATAAAATAAGGGCACTTTGAGATATAACAGAATGTTAAACAGCAATGAAACTGGTAAATTTTGAAGTATGTCAACTGAAGTCTATGTCAGTAGGGCTAAGTCATGGTCAAAGTAGTTATTTTTCAAATATGCCAATTTACTACCCACAATCTAGAGGCCTCTCCATCTTTGTTGAACCCACATTTATAGTGTCACTATATCATCTCCACTTTTCTACTTTCCACTGAAACAGTTCAAGTGTCTGCCAGCAGTTATACATCAAACACTTGAAGATACTTGAAGCTAGTCAAATTATTATAAAGTTGTTGTGTTTCTCTAGTATGCAAAATCACACATCTTTCATATCTGCCCCTCCCAAATCCACTTCAGCCTACATAGTGCAATTCTTTATGAATGAGTGTCTAAATCTCTCATTCCAAATTAAAGAAGTTTAAAGGCATAAATCCAGTGGTTGCCTAGTGGGTGATGATGGAACCCATCCGAGTGTGAACTAAACCTAAGAGAGGCTCTTCTGTTTAGCAAGTGATATCGACTGCATGTGTCTACATGCAAGCTTCTCCTGCTTGTGCAGTGATATAGTATAAGTGTGTGCATAAACAGGAAGCATATATTTCTTTTTGCAAATTATGCAGCAATAGCAGTTATATGGGATATCATTACTTAAGCAGACCATTTTATGCATACTAGATGTATTTGTTTGCTCATGTGCATTTGTGTATGCAAGTTATCTTCTCACCTTGAAGACTAATTCGCCCATCAATCCATTCCATTGACCGTCAGGCTGCAAGCTGCCATATTTGTGGTCTGGAGCAACATAGATCTCATACTTAAAGCCCAGGTAGTTTGACAGAGCATCCAGGACATCAATGGAAAAGCCCTGGTACTTCTTTGGTTTCCCAAGAACATTTTCTGACACCATTACAAATGGCTCCTCCTAGAAGGCAATGAACAGTCAGCACGTCAGTAAGTCAGTCAAGCAGCCAATCAATGCCACATTCAATCAAGCATCAAATCTCCCATTACCCTAATAACCATGTTAGCAGCACAAAAGATCATTTTGATGGTTGCAACCATATCTGAGAGAATCTACATTTTACATTTAAAGGTAGTGATACATGAAATGCCTGAAAAGGTAAAATTATATGTTACAGATAATAGGTAGGCTCTTCTCTGGGGTTTATTTTCTACTGCTTACTAGAGATATTAATGCTGCAAATGTGAAGACAATCCTATATGTTATTCTAGAAGAAATCAAGCTATGAAAGCAAGAAGACATCTTTCAGCATATGTTAATTATTTAAATTATATGCTGAAGCACCTTTTGAGTGTATGTTCATTGTAACAAGAGAAAATCATGATTAACCCCATTATTTGAAGTTCTCAGCTTGGTATACTTGTATTCATTTATGGAACCAATTTATTCATTTGCTGAAATGATACCCTGTCTGACATGTTAAAGTGAATTAAAATGTTGAAGATCAATAACTGCATCATAAATTTCAGCAGTTTTGTTTTTAATGGTTCATTCTTAAATACCATTGGGAAGCCTAAATCTCTTGTATATTGATTTCACTCTGGCACTTGGCTCTCTGTTGAGGTTAAATGACATCCAGCAGCGTTGTCATTTTAGGCAATTAAGTGAGCAAAGCACAAGGGAAAACAATGTTTCTTTAAGTTTGGAGGAAACTTTGCTTATACAAAAAAAAAAATAGAAAGCAACATGAGACTTATTTTCATTTCCTACACCTTAGATTATGTATTTTCTTTCCAGCTGTTTACCACACAGTTCTTCTTTAATAAATCCTTACTGATGAGTGAAACATTGCAGACCAATGTGTCTTATTTATGAGAATGTTAGTGTTATTGACTGGATATTGGTTGCACATTAAGCACAGACATTCAAACAGAAACATATGCACACAGGGTATTCTACACATTAACTTGGCATTTTCAAATCCTTGCTAGCAGCTGCAGTTCAATAAACTATTAGACAGTGAGTGGACATGCATACCAAGCCTCTTTCTTACCACAAACATCCATCAATTCAGGTGGGAACACCCACTAACACAAACAGCCATACATACTGATTTTCCCCTCAACTGACACTGATTGCTTCCCTATTTTGGGGGTTCTGTAAACCTTTACAAACAAACAAACATGGTGGAGAAAAGCTGGTTGGCATTGTTCTACAGGGCATGCTAACACAGTAACCTGCTTTCTGATAGCCTAATGCTCCCATTTATATTTCTATGGTAAATTTAAACATCTGAAGTAAACTTCCAAAAGTAAATATGGCATTTTAAGAATGTAATCTCTACTAGTGAACCCAGTAGGGGATTTAAGGTGATTTCAAGGTTTTAAGATCAAGGAGTTTTGGCAGTATACCCACAAGGGTGCACGATATTAAAGTTATATATTCAAGCACTTTGACTTTTTCATCTTTTTCCAACAAGAACAACATGAATCCCAAAGAAAGAAAGATTGTCAATCTTCGAATCAAACCAAAGTAACAGAATAAAAGCATAAAATATTAAAGTACATTAAAGTATTAAACAGTTATCATAAATGGCATACATATTAATGTTAGTCATTTCACTATAAGCAATTACCCAACAGCAATATTAGCCGTCTGTTATGACTGCAGTAGCAGCTAGTAGCTATAGCTGCAAAACAATAATATTAATGTATCAAATGCACTTGATTGATTGGTCAACAACAGGTGTGAGCACATCTATAAAGCAGAAGTTCTGGCAGTTTGCTGGTCTGGAGAACTCAGATCTGTGTTAACAAAATAGCAAAGAAGAAAGGCATCAGCAATGATTTTAGAGAAGCAATTCTTGCTGCCCATCAATCTGGGAAGGGTTATATGATCCTTTTTCAAACAATTTCAAGTCCATTATTCTACAGCGAGAAGAATTATGCCCGAGTGGAAAACGTTCAAGACAGATTCTAATCTTCCCATGGGTAGATATGGAGTGGACCCTAAGGTCAGACTGTATGATGCTCACAGAAATTGCAAAAAATCCAAGAGCAATGTTGGAGTCTACCAGTATTGCAGTTAACTTGTTACAAATGGTAAAGCTGATAGAATTAGAAAAATACTGAATAAGTACGGCTTGTTTGGAAGGGCTGTAATGGCAGCACAGGTTCGGTTCACAGAGTTGCATTTAAACCACAAGACTTCTGGAATAATGTTCATTACACAGATGAGACCAAAGTTCAGATGTATAAAGCCAAAATAAGGTGCTCATACCACCTGTCAAGGTCAGTGGTGAAGGGGTGAAGATTTGGGCTTATTCTACAGTCACTTGAACTGAGCGCCTTGCAGTCATTGAGCTGATCATGAACTCTGTATATCAAAGTATTCTAGAGCCAAATATGAGGCCATCTCAGAAAAAATCAAAATAATGCAATCACCCAAAGTCTAGACTTCAACCCAATTGAAATGCTGTGGCCCGACCTCAAGAGTGCTGTGCATAAATGAATGCCTGCAAACCTCAATGGCCTAAAGAAGGTGTGGGCCAGAAATCCTCCACAATGATGTGTGAAAAAGCTAATGAATCATGGGGTGTACTTGTAAAACCTTATCTTATCTTATCCTATCTTATCTGATCTTATCTTATCTCATCTTAACTTGCCCTAAGAGAATTATTACATTAGCGGGTATGCAACTGATATTTTTTTAAAAGCCTGGTTTATAGAGTTGATCAACAAAGAGTCATATAAGAGTCATGTAACCATCTGAACATTGCTCTGTTTAGTACGGTTTAGTCTGACTTTAAACTGTTGGGCTAAATCAGTTCTCAGTAAATGGTTTACAGACTGAAATCTTGCAACAAAATTATCCTTTGAGATGTAGTATTACTGTGTGATGTTAATCTGTATCTCTCTTGTTGCTTTTCTTTCTCTGTTTTTTTCTTTGCAGCCCCTTCATTTCTCCTGCCACTTACCAGCTGACGTATAACACTTTGCATCTCTCCACAGTGCAATATCTGTAGATTCTAGCTTTCCCTGAACATATGTCTAGAACACCTCATTTTCACACATCCATCAAGCTACAATACTCCCACTTGTCAACCTTGCAGTATATAATCTCACATCCCTTGAAGTTATTGTTCCCATGTCTCATTTCCATCATTTTCCCTAACTTTCCTCCAGACTAATTCCTGTAACTGGAAATGTTCCTCTTATTCTTTCTGGAAAAAAATAACAGAAACAGCAACTGCTCCCTCCACAAAGACTAAGAAATACCACTTGAAGTTCTCTCTGAGGATTGCTAGTTTTGACAGAGTCATGTGGTGCATTGTGCCACTGTGATAATTTCCAAAACACTCTGAGAAACGTACGTGTACCGTAGAAGTAAAATCTATTTTGAAAAGCCCAGACAGTGTCTGCAGTAGATTAGATTTTATATTGTGTGATAATGATTTTTCCTTCAGTTTCAGTTTGGTAAAGAAAGACGATATGAAGTTCAGAACAACTGAAAAGCAATTCAAATTGAGACTCAGAGAAAAATGTACACTAAATTCATATTTAGTGTACCAGATAGTGGACAGTTTTTTTTTTTCTTTTGAGAGCTTAGTTTTTATATAAGAATTTCAATAATTATGCTTTCATTAGTGTATATACAACTATCTGTAGCCATAGAGCACTGTCACAATCTCCATAGTCCACCATGTTTAGTGTCCAAGAACAGACAAACCAAACAGGCTCTATCAGCAGTCTTTTGCATTTTTAGTTTGCATTCACTTAAGGCTCTTCTAAGCACTTGGAAAGGGATGGGCAATCAGTTGGTTGCAATCTCCAACCTCATCATTAGACTGAATCCTACAGATTGTCCATTTAAAATACATTTTATTGTCAGACGGACTATAAAATGAAAGTAAAGCCACAACTATCAAATTGTAAACATCATTTAATTTGATTGCTAATTCATCACTCTTCAGTGACCAATATCATTAACCACCTTACAAAACAAAGCATGGCATTAATTACACTTGTGGTTACTGTGGTTACTGTGTGTCTTATCTTCCTTCAAAGTAAAACTTTACTTTTTATTCAAAGAGAACGTTGTGAGCTCTCTTCATTATCTCCAAAAATATGAACTCAAGTTAAAAAGGGACATATTTTGCCTTTGGCTGCATATTTGGGCTACTGTAGCTAAATCCACAGCTTGCTACTTAAATCAGAGAAATGTGCACCCTCACATAAAAAAAGGAGAAGACCACTACATATGATGAAAAGAAGAAAGCCATGCTGCTGAGATTAATCAAATTAATTTAGAAACATGTATAAGTCAGTAATTATACATTTTTTAGGCCATCTGACTATGTAGTCTTACATATAGTATAAATATAACCACATTTCTATAACTGCTGAAAGCTCTTAAACTACATTTTCAGTTTCAAGACATCAGTTTTGGCTGATCCTGTCACTTGTGCCCAAACGTTTTCTACCCCTGAGTCTGAAGTCTGTATTATAAAGCAGGATTTTTTCTTATCCATGTAACTTCACTGTTAACCAGAGTTTTCAGTACTATGAAAATGGGTCACTTCTTACTGGGGTGTATCGCTACGGTAAGTTATGTTGCTAAACTAACCTGTTCCAGAGCAGGTTATATTCCAGATTAGAGATAAACAGTTATGAAATCCTAGAAATCCCACTGATCAAATAGCATCACCATTCCTGCAAGATCCCTCTGTGCATGAATAGTAGGAGGTACGAGGGTCTGAAGTTTTTTAATAATGTCTAATGTCTTTGTGTTTCCCCAATGAGCATCGGTGTTAAATACAGATTCAAATATCCCAGACTTTAATATAGTATATAGTATTTAATATAGTAGCTCTTCTCCAATCTTATTGAACAAAACCCATGCAGTACATTCAATACTAAACTACTATACGTTGCTTTTCCTCCCACACATGTATTCCGACCACTGCTTTGTCAGCAGTAGTTTTGTTGTTTTCGACCTGTATTGTGTGTTTAACATCATATTTCTTTTGTTTGCTTGTTCACTTCCCTATGAACAAGCAGGGGGGATCTTGGGTTGACTTATCATGCTGATAACGAGCTTTGTGGGATTGCTTATCCTAACTGCTGATGTAAGGGTAAGTGAATCCAGATAACAGGAAAATACCCTGGGTATATTGAACCTGTCTTCATCGTTCCAGAGGTATGAGATCATCACCAATTAAATAATCAACTAATCAACACTAGATTAGCATGAATACATTACATTACTTTATTCATAACTCTCGTCATGATTGGTTACTGTGCTTGGCAGCTGACAGGAAAAAATCTTTACTAGAGAAAGAACCATTCATGGAACGACAGAACAATCTGTTCCAAATGTTCCTGAAAAAGTCTTCCCATCATGCCGGCACACTTATGCATAATAACCCCAACGATTTACACATGGAAAGATCTGGGAATGCACGAGGACATTTCACACCCTTTCTAGCCCTCTCTGCCTTTAGGCCAACAAGGGGGATCAGGCATTTTGGGTAAAACACACACATTTTTACACAGGCAGAGCTACAGAACAGGAAGACAGGAAGAGCAACACAACACTAACTTAAAAGTGTGCAAACAATACACCTTTTCACATTACTAGAGGTACCCCTTTCCAAAGATGAGAAGAGGGACAATATTCACAGCCCATATCCTTTTTCCCTTTAAGGATGATGAAAATCAAAGACTGAAAAAATATATAAAAAGATCGGTAAAAAGGGATAGCCACAGAGATGTCTAGCATTATCTCTTTTTTTCTGTTTCTCACTTCAAAGAGGGGATATGAAGAATTTATAGCAGTGAATCTTTAAAGCACTCATGGGACATACTCAAGTCGATGCTGCGGGCGAGGCAGATAGAGCTGGAAAGCCAGAGTCCCACCATCATCAAGACTCCATCACATAGTTGTCAAATGTCAAAATGAAAGCTAATGAAATTATGATATCTTGATCCATTAGTGAGCTCACCTTGGTAGGTATTCTTTGTCTTTTCTGACCCCTATCTTTACTCTTAACACTTTGTCTGATAAAGTTTTTTTTTTTCATGCTCTCACATAAGCTCTTAAGCTGTCCCTTCATTCATCCCCCTATATATAAAGTGGAATGATTGGCACAAAAATAGACAAAAGGATAGATTTATAAAGGACCCAAAGTTTGAAATGTCACATTAATGCACAAGTCACTGCAGTCCCTTCTGATTCTTCAGGGTGAACAAAAGGAAAAGTTGTATATACAAAAGACTGAAATAGGTCTCCTTTGTCATTGGACAATTCGAAATCTTGTTATAATCGAAGAACAGACACACACACAGATTAACAAACTGGCCAGTTGAACTCACCAGAACAGTGACAACTCGTAGCACAACTCCCCTCATGTTGTTTTCCAATTTTCTGTCTGTCAGAGTGCCATTCAATCCATGAACTGGGTCCCATGTGGCTAGCTGTAATGTACACAAACAGAAACACACAGAGACAAACCAAATAATCAGTTACACAGAAATCTGAAACACAAGACTGGTTAATTCCTCAGTAAGAACAAAAACTTATACGTCAATCACATGCTTGGATTTATCCAAACACTGCAATGCAAGTATCACTGAAATCACTGAAATCCAAAAAGGCTGGTTGTTTAACAGAGCCATATCAGAAAGGAGATAGATCTTGGTGTTTTTCCACAATCTTTTAACTGTTCAAAATAAATATATATTAAACTACTAAATATGTAAGCTTACAGTTTTTTAACTACCTTTATTTAACAGTGTGTTAAGTTATTGTTTTGAACAAAATGATAATTATCTCTGGTGCAGTATGGTAGTTATTCACCACTATGGTAGCTCATTTCCAGCCCAGATGGACTCGCACTCAATGCCAGAATGCACAATTGTAATGGTGATACACTTCATCAAACATAAAAAGGAACAAACTTATCACATACAAAAAAATGTTTTATGTCAGGCTATATAAATGTAATTGGCCAAGCAAAGGTTTCCTTTTTTTAAACACAGCTCAAATTTCTTGAAACAATTCACCTGAAAGAAAAGTACAAATCACAAAATAGTGTGGCCCTTAAATGATCATGTAATGAGCAATGAAACAAGAAAATAGTCTTCTAGTCTCACCTAAATCACAAAGTAAACAGGCTTTTGCCTTTATGGAGACCAACCATAAAAACGAAAAGCTTGTTCATACACCTGAGTTTTGCCAACACACGGAGTTCCTTAACAGTTCGACAAATTCTGCTTCACATATGTTTTCCTAACTGCACAATTTTATTTATTTATTTATTTTGTTCCAAACATTTACCGAACATCTTTTTTTGTACACTGGGTGCAGTTAGTACTGGGCATCATGAATATTGCACTCTAATCTATTTCTGAAAATTAAAAAGAGTCAGTTAAGCAAAATAAGGATTTCAACTTACTAATCTGTGGGTGACCAACCAGAATGTCCCAATTAAAAATCTTTCTTCTTATGAACTACCATTCAGGCATATTCACAATTCAGCTCCACATTTGGATCATCTAACTTTTATGCCTTATGTTTTGATGGTTCCCATTCCATATTCCTGCTAAAAAACCCTTGATCAAATTTCTCTAGAATGTATAGTATACAGTCTGCAATTCACCCCCAAGTGCATGATGCATAATGTGAAAAAAGGACACACGGCATATTATATGATTGCTTCAGCACGATATCCCACATCATTACAAAATTTGACTTAACTGAACACTGAATTAATTACCTTCTGAATTACCTAGGACCCTAACATAACCATAAATAAAAAATACAATTTGACAACACCAGTATCCAGTTCAAAAGTAAGTTCTCTTCCAGTACTCTTTTTGTAATACTATTCAGTCAAAATACTATGCATTTTCTGTAAATCTTCTTCAGGCTTTACCATTAAACTTATATAAACAGCACATAATATACTGCTTTAATTCCCAGTATACAAGATTTCATCTATTTCCTTCTGATCCAGACTTCTATCAAATTGCATCATAAACACCCAGTTTTTTCTCTTCCGCCGGACCAAATTATTTAATCTGCCTGATGTTTTCAATAAAATATTGTTTTTAGCTTCAAAGATCAGACTAGTCTGTTTTCCCTGTGGAGATAGAGGCAGTAGGTAAAAAAAAAAAAAAAAAAAAAAACTGGAAAAAAAAAAAAATAAAAAAAAAAAAAAAAAAACAAGAGAAAA
>VVHJ01064457.1:5104-22175 GCA_015107715.1 Tylochromis polylepis
CAGCAGCTACGCTTGTTGTTTTTGTCTGTTATTTGGCTTCTCTCTTCATAAACAGGTTACAATGGCTCCAGCCTGTGAGCCCATGAAGTTGTCTATTGAGTTAGCCACCTGGTCCAGCAGACAGTTTTTGGTGCTTCTTTTTAGACTGTTATGGTCCCTGCTTGACTCTGGTGCTGGAAGCCCTTTCTTTCCTTCACTTTCTTTCTTTTTCTCTTCCTTTTCTCTTACTCTCTGCTTTATTTCCCTCTGTGTGAGTGTGTGTGCAATTGGGCAGATTTCCTCCTGCCTGCGAGGTGCACCAGGGGTACAGTCAAATAGTCAAAAAAATAACCTCCTTTTCCTATCACTTTTCCTTGACTTCCGTGGAAACAACACAGCTTCAAGGGAGCATGAGTTCAAGATAAATGTTCAGAAGTTTGTTTTGGGGTTTTTTTGGGGGGGGATGATTCAACTGTACCTCTAGTATTGTGTCCTCTCGCCTGTTCCCACTGGATCGCACACCTGCAATCCATCAACTAATCACCCACCTGCAACATATAAAGATGGGTGTACTCTCTGCCAAGTTGTAAACATCTACTATCCCATTCTGGTTCATGTTATGTCTGTGATTTTGTCTGTGATTTGAAGCACTTACAGTGGTGTCTCTCTCTCTCTCAGTCTTGTAATCATCCCAGGTGACAGCCAGTTGCTTGTCAGCCAAATTTTCTTCAAACAATTCTCTCTGGGAACTCACTTCTGGGATTCGTCATCTTCCTGCCGACTCACTATTGCTCCATGCCATTCAGCCCCAGACTTCTTACTGGTCTAACCTGACTCTGTACAGTCTGTAGTTTTGTTTTAACAAAAACAACAACAAAAACAACAACAACAAACAAAACAACTTTAATCTGTTTCCTGAGTCTGTAGTTTTCATTATGCTTGAGTCCGCAAGTTCTGGCAGAATTTGTCTAATTTGCCGTCTTCACACAATAATAAGATACAAGTTCAATCTCAGGATCTCATTTAAGTATAAAAAGTAGGTTGTATTTATCTGTCCTACAAAACAAATTTTACCACCTGCAGTTACACCAAAATGCACCTGCTCTTGTACAGCTTAGATATTAAAAATGGTTTGCAAAATTGTAGTTAACACAGGCCATCTTTTTTTTTCTAGTTCTGCAGGGCCAATGATATGGCTTTCTACAAATCTAAATGTAAAGAATTTCATAATCACCAACAATTTTGTGTTAATAATGAACCAAAAAAAATAGTAGCTGCAAGTAACCAGAATCAAGATCCCACCCCCGTATGCTACCATAATAAAGTCAAATTTAAAACAGACACTCATTTTGCAAAAAATAAATAAATACAGCACAGTGCTAGAGAAGTTTTTAAAAAATGTATCCAGCTATGCTGCATGATGATGAAAGATGCTGAAATTGTTTATTGTGTATTGTGCTGCTGTATATAAACAAGGTGCACTCATCTTTTCTAAACTGGCAGCAGCAGGATTTAAATCTCATGAACTTCAGTGGGGATGTTACTATGGAAACTGAATAACACTCATCACATAACATGCACTTACACAAATATCTATGTGCAAACAAGCTGACAGGTTTATTTGCTTTTTGGGAACATTGCTCATGTTGTGATTTGAAGTAAGTCACAATGATTGATCATACAGACAATGATTCACAACATTACAAAGCTTAGAAGGAAACCCAAGTTTCATTTTCAGGTATAAATCCTTCATATGAATTAGGCAGCGGAACATCTATTACTCAGTATTAAATCTTTGTAGTTTGTTTATAGACCTTGTCAACACTTGTCAAGACCTAGCTATTTATGACTTTCAAAACTTAAGCATGCAACCATGCTTGCTTATGCAAGATATTACCATGTGCAGTGCACTGCTAAACTGAGCGTAGATTACATTGCCGTTTCAAAATGTAAATATGTAAATTAGGCTACTGGAATCTCTCCAGCAGGTCTTATGATGATCTCTTCGTGGTGTGCCACCCACAAATACTAGTTGTGTTCACTTGGGCAAGCAGAAAACAGCATTGATTGGAATTAAACCAGCTGATGTCTTAAAATTGTTAGTTCTTGAATCCTCAGAGAGAGGAGGGAAAAAAATCACAGGAAAGAAAAAGATTTTCTAAAACATATTAAAAACATATATGGCAAATTGTATGCCTTGAGGAATTTGACAGTTCAAATTTTAAAATATGTTGGGGGGTTTTTGTTTTGTTTTAGTGGCTTTTTTGGGTGTTTGTTGTTGTTGTTGTTTAGAGGGGGTTAATGATGCGCTATTTCCAACAAGTTTAACATACGTGTAACTGTTGGGGTGTACATCTTATACAATTTTAATTATGGCAAAGAATAATGAAGCATTTGTTAGTGTGGGTATCCGTTAGGCTGTATGTGCTTCATAAATGTTTCATGATAACAGCAAAGCTTTGAGAAAGTAATAAACACAGCACTCATTTAGAAGTAAAATATTAATGTCTTTAGCTTTGCTATCTCTCATTACTTTTGTTTTGTTTTTTTCTACACACAAAAAACAGATGGCAATCACATTTCCATAACACATGGCAATGTTGAGGTAATTCTAAGTCTTAATTACACCTTCAAAACAAATTAAGGTTCTCATCTGCATTGGCCATACCCAGGAATGAGAGGTGCACCTTAAAATAATATATATAATTATTAAAATGCAACTGCACTCTTCCCAGATCTTCACCTCTCTGCACCAATTCCTGTCTGAAGAATTGTAAAGTACTTCTATAGTTATCCATATTTAAATGTTAACTTTTTGCTGATAATCCCTGTAATGTAACAATAAAACACTCACTACACATAGAACTGGCAAACTGTACATTCTGTTCAAACACAAGCCTACATCTTAATATTTATTAAATAATGTTTGTTTGGTTTTTTTAAGTATAAAACTATAAAAAATACAAATAACAAAAAGAAATCACAGCTGAATTAAAAGGCTTGAGTAGTGTGTGAAATGGTGAATGCATAGAGAAATGGACTGAAAAAACTTTCGAGAGGGATGAATGCAAACACGTGAGAAGCTTTTAAACATAACCTGTTTGAGAAGAAAGAAGAAAAAGTGCTTTCACTTTGGTACATTTTAACTGATATCTACTTTTAGATTTCACTAGAAAAGCACTGCTTGCCTTGCTTGCTCTGATGAAATGCCACTGCTATAATGTTTTGTGCATTTGTATACTTCTATAATTTGTAAATTTATTGCTTGTTCAGCACATTTTGAGAGTTCTCAGTGTAAGAACTAAACTTAAATTCACCAATGTAGCAGGGGGAAATTAATCTTAGCATACATGACTTGAAGTGTTTTCTCAGCTGTCCTGATCTAAGATGTATTACTTGTCAAATATAGGGTGCATACTCATCACTACTTTATGCTAGGCTCCGGGTCTGCCAACAGCCTCCCTGTAGGGACTTACCATATTTCCACTGTTTGGTCACTCATTCAATGTTAATACTTCAATATTTACACTGACATTTAAAAATGTAATACATTTGTGATTCTTATATCAGCAGTCAATATCTTTGTCACTGTAAGTGTCCTAACTTATAATTCAGTGCTAATTGGGGAGTTGCTTTTGAAAGCATCCAAAAAATAGAATATGTATATGCCTCATTATACTTACTGTAGAAAATGCAGAATGCAAAAACATCTAGCTGCTCCCTCCATCTACTGTAGCCCACAACAGATGCTCCTCTGTTGCCTGTGGGTCCAGTGGGGACTCGGGAAGTAAGATCATTCAGCACCATTACTATTTTCTTCTTCTCTTTTTTTTGTCTACATTTCTACTTTCTTCAAACCCTTCACAGCTGAGGTTAAGTTTGGAATCATATCCTCATTATTGGCTTGTCTATATTGTACCTTACAGCGTCCTGCACCAATCCACACAAGTGATAATTTCACACAAACTGCCAGAGATTTAAAAAAAAAAAAAAAAACACCAGAAGAAAAGTGAGAATGATTGAATGACTGGAGCTGGAGTTCCTATCAGAACTACTCTAATAGAGGCCAAAAAAAAAGAAGTTGTATTTTGCTGCTTTCACAAAGTAGCAAACAAGGCACAGTCAAAAGAAGTTCACTACATTCAATTAAAAATGTTTTAACTAAGTTTTTAGTATTTACTCTGTCATGGTCCGGGTGAGTGGCAGTATTTTTCCAGCAGTTACGAGTCTCCTCCTCTGGGCGGAGCTGACATCTTTTCTTCTCTGGAGCCGCACCTGGAGCTCATTACCGCAGCCGTATCTAAGACCAGCGCAGACTACTACTCTTCGCCAGATTGTTTGCTACCTAGTGTTAGTTCTTGGCTTGCTCATGTTTTGGAATAGTTTTTGTATTGTTACTTACCTTATTCTATCTCATCTCCAGTCAATCCCATGGATCACACTCACCTATTGCTCACAGCACTCCACAGCCTGGTCGCTGGTCTAACATAGCCATTTTCACGACCCCTAAATTTATGTAATTCCCTTTTGGTATTTTCCTCAGGATTATGTAAATTATGTTTCGTAGCCACAGATTATAGCTCACGTACATGTAAATAGCATACTTCATGTTTCACTGCTTGAGTGCTTAGTTCCCACGCCTTTATATATTGCCTTCGCTGTTGTATATAGCCCTTTTACTTGCGTCCCTGTATATAGCTCCCTGCACCATTCTCTAGTGTTTAGTTGTTTATGTCAAGATCCACGTCATTGTAAGTAAAGTCATTCAGGTCACTCTCCGTGCCTCTGTGTTGAATCTGCATTTTGAGTCCATTCAGCTTGTTGGCCACTCCGGCCTTGACATACTCATTTTCTTTAAAGGCACATTTAAACATATTCATGAAACATTTAAAAGGCTTCTTTCATTTATTTTGACACACTTTGTACTTTCTTCTCCTTTTATTGGAAATACAAGTGCATGTACATGCATACACTGGCAGAGTATTTAGATATTTGCAAATTACAGTTCTTCCACAAATGATCAAAAGCTCTACAGGGTACCTTTAAAAGTACCTTGTGTGGTGACCCATGGCGACCCAGTACTGTTTGCATGTTGTTATCACACTATTCCACTAAAGAGAGTAAATCACGCCAATAGAGATCCTGCATATTTAAAACTTCAAATTTTTGATGAAAAGTGAAGTGTCACAGTCTGGCTGTGTCGTAGGAAGGGAATGGACTCAAACACAAGACTCCAGAGACAAAATGTAACTGAGAAAGGCACTTTTATTGCTGTACTCTCAAAATACAATATGCAATAACCCAATGAACTGGGAAACTCAGAGGACTACATGGAACACACACACAGCATAATGACCACAATGTGACAGAGAACAGCGAAACTGAGGACCTAAATACTCACATGAGACAAGAGCAGAGTGGAGACACCTGGGGAACACAGCTGAACAGAATCTAACTAATGAGATGGCAGGAAGCAAAACTGAACACAACGCAGACAAGACAAGGGACTATCAAAGTAAAACAGAAAACATAACACAGAGACCCAGACTTAAGACGTACAAACTAGACATGGGGAAAAGGTAAACAAACGCAGAGACATGACTAACTGGGGGGAGCAAGACTTACTTGACAGAACAGGGAGACCAGACAACCACAGAGACATGAAAGCGGAACAGTCAGGGACCACAAATGGTAACATACAAAGCCTAGAAGACTAACTGAAATATAAGCTAACTACATATAGAATATAATAAATGCCAATGGAAACCTACAACCATGTTAATATACAAAGGAGCTAAACAAAACATAAGTGATCCTAAAAAATAAGAATCACCAAAACCAAAGAAAAACATAAAGTGATCCTGACAGGAAGTACTCTGCATGTTTATCAAATCTAAAGAAAATGCAATATTTTGAGTAACACTTACTTATATTTTTATATTTTAATTAAGATTTTTTTAACAGTTTTAATCTTATGTCCTTTGTACATACAATGTCTTAATGCATGCTCAATCATCCAGGTAAGTAAATCCCAAAAAGGTTGATTCTTTTCGTCTGGACGTAGCGTTTTCAGTGGGAGAAACGTTTCGTCACTCATCCAAGTGACTTCTTCATTCTCAGCTGACTGCAGGTTTCTCCCACGTTTCTCCCACTGAAAACACTATGTCCAGATGAACAGAATCAACCTTTTGGGTTTGTACATACAATGTTGTACAAATGTTGACATCTTGCATAAAGCATCTTCCAGAGATGCCAACCTTTTTCACTCCATTGCAAGAACGCACAGAGTGAAGGAAAATGTGCTCACACTGGACACAAGCAATTGCCATCAAATTGACTGGTTCTAAACAAGAACCTTATTACATCGGCAATATGATCAATTTGTAAAAATGTACTGGAGTAATTCAGTAGTTGCTTTTTAGAATATTTCACCTTTGGGTACAAAACATGCTCTCAGGCCTGTCACAAGGAGATGAACCAAATTAATTCTTCATCTAAATATTCCCTGCAGCAGCAGCAGTGCAGCGGTGCAGGGACACCATATGCTGACTTCTTTATACAAACAGTGTAATTGAGTGTAGATGCAAGACAATAAATCATTTTTCATGACACTTTCAACTGGTAGCTATCTGGAGTTGTTTATGGAGGAGGCTGTTTCTTTGTGTGTTCTCAGAGGAAGTAAGCCTGTAACGCTTCTTTTATTGGGTCCAATTACTTCTAACTTATGCAGCTATGGCTGTACACTGCTTCACTACATTAATAAGCTTTAGGTGTTAATAGGAATGGGAAAAAATATTTTACTGGTGTTTTTCCCCATGTAATCCACAGATGGAGTAACTGTGTTGGTGGTAGTAATTGGATTGAAAATAGTTGCTTCTAAAGATGTCATGGCCCCCTGATCATCTGGGTGCAGACCTGCCTTTTCTCGCTTTCTTTTGCTCCAGTTTCTCTGTTTCGCTCTCCTGTCTGTGTGAATGTGGGTGTAGAGGGAAACTAACCAATCTTTTAACAGTGGACGTAGTCTCAGTTGTTCAGATTGTTGTTCTACTCATGTAGTAGTGTAGTTCCATCTCTTGCTAGTCATTTTTGATTCTCGTGCTTGTTTGATTTTTTTTTCTCAGCCAGGGAGTTTTGACCCACCCTTCAGAGCAGTGTTTTGAAATACCTTCACTGAAAACTTGCCTTAAAGCCCTGAAACCCCTTTGTAAAGGCTTACCTTGTTCTATACATTAGTCATTAAATCTGTTCCCCCCAGGTATAAACTTAAAAAATATAAATACCCTTTGACATTCTAACTTGGTTCTGGAACTGCTTCACCATCTGCATATGATATTCAACACAAACCTTTTGTCATGTTAATTGAAGAAACAATTAACACAGAGTAAGACTTGATGCTTACAAATGTGAATGGGAATAACAGCTAGGATAGCAATGTAAATCAGCAGCTGCATTTATTACAACAATGTCAGTACCTAGTAAAAATTACATTGGGATGAATAAATTACTTGCTACTGCTAACTGAAGAATGAAAAAGGACCTTCAAGCAAAAAATCAGCAAAGATGAGCAAAGTGTCAAATGACACATGAAAGAGCTTAAGGCAGGAAAAGAAATTGTAGCTCAGAAATTCAGTGATAGAAAACAAGTCTCATTCAAAACTATATGCTTTTCAGTGTCAACACTGTGTGGGTGTATTTTGATCAGTTTTTGCTGACAACATCATTTCCTTGGCATCATAACAGCTGTAAGTTTCTCAGAGTGGATCTCTGGCTTGTTTCTCAAAATATTGGTCATCACCTTCACCCACCAAGGCCTTGCACATTCTAACCTTGTGAGAGTACCACAGATAAAATACAAATACAGAAAAGAGTCTAAATGACTGTTTATTTCACTCTATTTCTATTTATTTCACTTTATTGGATAATAGGCAGTGTCACGGTAACAGTTGTTATTGTTCCCATGTTGGACATGCAAAAATATAATTATCACGAATTTTAAAATCATACTATTTTGCAAAAAAAATAAAATAGTAAAGCACTTTTTTTAAATTAAGATACTAAATTACAGTTATTTACTTGTATTCCTCAACAATATTTTTAGTGGTCAAATATTGTGCTTGATATTGTGCTTGCTTAATTTGACTTTCACTCAAATTTGGACATAAAAACATGAATTCTGTCATCTTTAGTTTTAAACTTTAGTTTTTGACAGATTTCAAACATAATTGTGTTCTCTTGCTTTTATGACAGCTGGTACAATAAAAAAAATTTATCGCCGTATTTTGTAGAAACTGGGAAATAGGTGCAGCAACTTCTTTAAAATGTGCAAAACATTGACTGAAATACAGTATATAAGGCAAAAACAGATTTTGTACAGTTCTAATGAGCTTGAGAATCAATATTTTCTTGTGATTTATTTAAGTAGGATTTAAGAATAGTTCTCAAGTCTTCCTGAAGGACATTCAAAGCTGTTCTTTGGATACTGCAGCCTTTTGTTGATGATCTCACAATGCTTCAGTAATGCTGAGGTCTGGGGTCTATGACTGAGAGTGTTCCACTGTGTTTTTTTCATACAAGTTTTTCAAGTTGAAAAATTAAGCTGTTGCCAATCAGCTTTCCCATATTGGTATTGCAAGGTGAATCAAAATCTGATGCAATTTTTTTTGTGTGCAAAATTCCATCATTTTTGACAAGATCCCCAAACGCTGTTGGCAGAAATGCAGCCCCAAACCGGGTCTCGATCCTCTGTCATGGACTCATTGGACTCATTGTTCCTCGCTCTCTCCTAACCTGCTCCATATAAAAACAACAATTTGAACCAAAAATTTCAAGTTTGGATTCATCACATCCTAAGACAGGCCACTTCATTTCAGTCCAATTCTTCTGTAATTTAGCATACCTCAGCCTTTTCGCCCTGTTTCCCTTTCTTAAGAATTGCTTCTTGACAGCCACTCTTCCACTGAGAACATCTCCGATAAAACTTCAGAACAACTAAAGGGTCAGATATAGCTCTCAGATTCTGTGTCAGGTCTTTCCCTATTTCTAAAATACATCCATTGAGATACTGTTCATCTGCTATGAACAGTGTTTTAGGTATGGCACTTCTTTTGACCTCTACTTGTCCAGTTTCCTCATATTTTTTAAGGATACATTGCACACCATGTCAAGATATTTGATACACAGTTTTCTGCTAATAGCTCAGTGGTGCACAAATACTATTTTTAATGTCTTTCAAACTATGGCTTTGGCATTTTTAATGGATTTATCTAAAAATGGAGTTTAAAATTGGTTCTTTGCTAATCTGTCATGTGTAGACACAAAACGGATTCATCCTTAAGTTAGATGCCTTCAGAAGGCCTGAAGAGATATTACTCAAGAGCACTTTAAGAAAATTAAAGCAAGTCTGGCTCCTTGGAAGTAAAATATAAAGAAAAGAAAGGTGGCTCAAGTTTTCCAACTAAATATTTTGATATTTAATGATTATGTGAGTTTAAGTGTAACCTATGGGTGGTTTGCAGTGTTGTTGTACCATCTGGACTATATTGGACTGGTGGTAAACTGTGGTGTCAAGAGCCAAGGGGATCAGTTTGATTTTAACTTAATAATGCTATTTATTTATATATTTGTTCATTCATTCATTTATTCATACATTAAATTCCACCTTTATAATAGAAATTCTGCTGTTTAGTTATTGAAAAGCACCAGTGAGAGCTCATGTCTCATCTGTTTATAGAATGCAGTTGGCTATAATCACAACCCAAGAGCATTAAACCTGATCTACTGAATCTCACAATACAAATTATTTTGTGACTTATTTCTAAGGGAGTCGGTATGTCTCAAAATTGTATATATAAACAGGCAATGCCACATCTGAAGAAGCTGTAATGTCAAGCTACTTTGGTATGTTAATTAAGATGTAAATGAATTAAATAATATTATACTCAATGATGTCCAGTATTTGAAAAATGCTCCTTCTTTGCCCTTCAATGCTCTCTCTGTCAAAGACTGTCAAGCTGCAGTTCCATTAGACTCCAACCAGGCCCAGATGAAGAATGAGCTCTTTGCTGTCCACTGACCACAGCCCAGTCAGAGCCACTGAAGTGTCCTATTCATCATTTGCTCAGAGATAGACACGCAGTTTTTTTTCTTTTTTTTAGATTTCCCCACAGAAATACTCAGTCACGTCTGAAAAGTGAATTTCACCAGTATCTGTCTGCTGCTTTGTTTGCCTCTAACCATTATTTGGTTTGTCCCAGTCTACTGAGCACCTTTTGACACCCCCCAAGCCTCTCAGTTGGTTTGTTTTTGCTCTCCTTACTTTTCTGTCTGGGTCATTTATTGACATTTTCTTGTATTTAACCAGCTGGGACATGTTGCAAAATATGAAATGGTCACAAAATGCAGTGTATTTGTTTGTGTACAAATTGCCCTCTCTTTTGTCATTAGAATCAGAAAAACTATAGAACTGGCCTATTTTACTTTAAATAATGTTTTGTGTTTACACCAAATGTGTTTTTTAGATTCATCTAAGGGGACTGGCCACCCTGCTAACAATGAAAACCAAGTGGCAACAGTGGGTTTTGACCAAAACAATGTTAATAAAATGTGGCATTTGCTATGAGGGTTGAAATTAATTGAAATGACATCATCAATACATGTATGTATCACACTCATGCAATTTATTACAACATCAGGGTGCTGCTAAAGTCAGTAAGATTAATCCTTTTGGGACCTCGAATGTACACGGTGTCAGCAGAGGTGTTTTGGTCTTCAATGTGGTCACAGATACTTCCTGTGATCAGGTGTCTTTGACCTGTTGCTCAAAAAGCTAAATGCCTAGGCCTTGTGAGAGCATCTTTGTGTCAGTGGCCAGAGACAGTGGCCAGGATAAAATGCACTTTACTCCTCACTAATTTAATCCTGCTGAGAGCTGTTGTCACACAGCATTTCAGTTATTCATGAGAAAAGGCCAAGGGAGAAGGTCAATTTACTGAAGGGAAGGCTGTATTGATTTTTAAAATGTTACTTTTAAATAGTAATACATTTTGACCAGCCCCTAAATAAAACTTCAGAGTTCACGTCATGTTGTCTAGTGTGTATTAACAAGAGGCCAATCTACTAGTGGATCATGTTGATGAGGCCTGCAAAATTTTAAGCTAGAGACCAAAGTCCTTTGTTTTGCTACAACATTTAACCCCTTGACTGCCTTTTTTTTCAACCTGGACAATCCCTGTTACTTCTCGTGGACTTTTTTGGGAACATAAAGAGCCTGTATCTCATTGTGGCGGCTGTGACTCAAGTGGATGTCCACTAGTTGGAAGGTCAGTGGATTCCCTTGGGCAAGATACCAAACCCTGAGTTGCCCCACATCCATCTATTGGAGTGAGTGTGCATATGAATGTTACATAAAAAGGGATTAAGTATAGATAAAAGAGTTGTGATTGGGTGCATGACGATCGCAGTAGAAAGTGCTTTGAGTGCTCAAATTTAGTAGAAAGGTGCTCTGTAAGTACCAGTCCATTTATTCACGATTCAAAGCGTTTATTGTCATATGTACAAAGAAAATAGCATTTCTCTGTTTAATGAAATTCTTTCTTTGCTTTCTACACACAAATGCCAAGTTAGGTTAAGGGTTAATATATATCTACAAATAGAACAAGATAAAATACAAATAAATAATTGAAGACAAAATTTAAGTATAAGGTAGATGTATGTGCAAAGGAGCTATGAGCTCGATATGCAAGATGACCTGATGTGCAAAAATTACTGTTAAGGTAGGTCAGCTGTTCAGGACTCTGATAGCAGTGGGGAAGAAGGAGTTGTTGAGTCGGGATGTTCTAGATATCACACTTCTGAGCCTTCGTCCCGAGGGCAGAAGAGTGAACAGTCCATGTTGGTGGTGTGTGAGGTCTTTGAGGATGGAGTCAGCTCCCCTTTGGACTCTGCGATGCTAGATGCTCTGCAGAGAGGGCAGCGGAGTCCTGATGATCTTCTCCGCAGTTGTTATCACTCTCTGCAGGCATTTGCGGTCCATAGCAGTAGTGCTGCCGTACCATGCAGTGATGCAGATGGTCAATGTGCTCTCCACAATGCAGCTGTAGAACCTGCTGAAAAAAGTTTATGAAAAAAGTCTAAGACTAAAAGAAACATGCATCCGTTTATGATATACAACTTGAAGTCATAATCATTCTAATCAAGTTCAGGACATGCAGACCTTTGATGGATCTTCTCTGCATCTCTGCAATCTTATAATGTTCTTTTTTTGATCTCATTTTCTATGAGTTTGTATCAGCACACTTGCTTAAACGCGTGTGTTTATGCACATCCTGAATCACTTAAAGACAAATCATAAACACCTCGATGCCAGACCTTTGGTGTCTAATAAAAGCTAAAATCTATTTTAGGTAAGACTTAATCACAGCATTAATCTGTCAGATAATGTGAACAAAGCAGGTAAACAGCCCTACAGGTGCCAAACTCCAAATATCTCATTTTCATCATTTTCACACACAAAAAATCTTGACTATCAGGGTCTCATTTTAGAGCGCTATAAATATTAAAAAATTAATTTCACACTTTGGTTAATCCCACCTGGAAGGGTTTGCTCTGTGTGAAATAATGGTAAGAGCCCAGGGGTCCCATTAGGCTTCTCACTAATCCCAATAAATCCACTTGCCACTGCAGCACAGTCTAACTTTACTTGTTTTGCCTCTAAATAACAGTGACAGCTTCACCACCAAGACATTTGTTCTTGATGCCTCATGCCTTGTCCAACCTGTCACCCATGAAGGTGATTAACCGGATTGATTGCACAATTTTTGACATGAAGAGTAAATGAGACGTGGCGTGTCTCCTCTCAGTGAATGACAGTCCATGAAGCAGGTGATAAGAGTCATTTCTAACAGTGCTGTCTTCTATCTGACACCAGACTAGACACCTTGCAGCAGTTGGCTATAGTCACTATATCAGTCAAAACTATCCCCACTTAATCACAAAATGCTATTTTTTTTTTCTGCAAGAATAATTTCAACAATACCCTTTTTTAATGCCAGGCTGTCAATGTTTTTTTCCTTTTTTGTCTCCAAGTGATTTTTGACATGCTGTGCCAAGCATAACAAGAAATAAACAAAGTGTCTAAATGCGGCAAGGTTTGCATTTTTCATTCATTCTGCCATACAATTCCTTGATGCACGAGGTTATGGATTTCACTGTGGGGAATTAGGAGCCTTACATTATTCTCCACAAATGCAAATCTTTATAATATGACAGTTTAATCTTCTCAGAACTATCCAACAAGATTAAAAACGAAACTTAGATCATTCAGCGTTTCTCCAGGTTGTTGCCCCTTAGTAATTCTTACAGCCAATTACTGAGGTATCTTCCCTGTTGTTAATAGTTACCCTATTTAGGCATATTTTCCAGCAGTATTAAATATTAAATGCTTTTATAATTCCACCAAGTTTTATTTAAATAAATCCATAAATTTGCATGGATATGTGGTTATAAAGGCTCTGTAAGAACATGCACTTGAATAGGGCAAAGAGCTTGCTGTACTACACCATTTAGAGAGGCACCATAGGGTTTAAAAAAGATTCAAATGAATGCATTAACACTTAACAGTAAACAAGCAACATCACTCACCAGCAGATGTTAAAGTCATGAGAGTGTGCTAGAACGTGCATGTGAAACTTTTTTTAGAAAGTTGTTCACACTCAGATCCATGAAAGTGGACATGAATGCAACCAAGGGTCTGGTAGATATCAGACTGATTCTGCCAGAGGCCCTAAACATACATAGCCAGAGTCCTCTATGATGTTTAGGGCCCTGTTGGGGACAGGGCCCTAAATCATGGAGGCAGTCTGGGATTACATTACATGTCACATATGCAACTGAGACAGCCTTAATCCACAGAAGAACTATAGCAACTTCTTCAAGACTTAAAGATAATAGAGAATGTGTGCAAGTGTGCTTTAGAGAATTGGTGCATTGATTTGATTGATTCTTTTCCTTTGTTTTTGTTGCACTCTGTAATAATTTTTAAACTACTTTTTAAAGCTTTTACACTTTACTTTTAGTACCTTTTGCTCTCTTTCATTGCTCCCCTGTTATTTTCTGAATTGTAATTTCTTCAGTTTTCAAGGAATAGCAGTAATAATAAAAATTACAGTAATTCAAGCACGTAATACAGTCCAGACGTAATAAGTACAGACATATTAGAAATCAGTCGTTTGGTAACATAGTTTTATAGTGTGGCAGTTTTTCTGGTCTTCCTCTTTTAAAGCTGCACAAAATTGAACTCAATTTCATATTCCATACATATTAGAGGAGCAGACACATAATTTATTTAGAAATGACTAAATGATTAGCGGTCAGCACAAGATATTGATCACTCCTAAAACCCCAAAAGCAATGTGTTTCACTGCAGCTTGCTTACAATGAGTACTGTATTTTCATGGTCACTCAAATCTGCAGCATCTATCTAGCGCTGAGAGGTTTGAGTTTTCTTTTGTGTGCTGTGATTTGCACCTTTGCAAGAGAAGACAGTAGCATGATGTGTCAATTTTGAAATCGAGAAGTTTTTTTTTTATTTACAGTAGATGATGATTGTGTTGATACATTTCTATTATTTTGCAGTACCACATGATGTTACTTGTAAACCTATGCATTTTCAGTCTATCACAACAGGAGCAGAAATAACTAAAAAGTAAGTTAGCATTCAAATCACTGTGAAATAAGTAATAAGAGATACTAAAAGTGCTGTTACTAAACCGTTATAGCATGTCTATCCAAATAATGCAGTGAGCAGAAATAAGGACTCATATTCACAGGGTAGCAGTTATTGAAGCTACACTTTTTTTCAGCTACTATTGTTTTACCTCAGTTCAGAGTTTTAGTGTTAAAGTTAGTTGCTTTATTTTACTTTAATCTTCTGTTGAATCTTTTAAAATATTCATTCCATTGACTTTGCATCTTTGTCTACTGGACAAGGGTCTATTGCCTGGGAACATTCCTTCACTGTTACTTTTAAAGGCCCTGAGCTTTACAACATTTCACTTATTTTTGGTGTAAGTATGTGTTGACTGCCCTAGTCTACTAAATTTGAATAACTTTAGTCTACTAAATTTGAATGATTTTTATCCAATTATTGCACTGAAATAATAGTGTGTAGATTTAAACTATGGTGACCTTCATTTATTTTATATTTTACTACTGATTTTCCTTTTTTTGCATGTCATTGCATCTTTACTTTTAATGATAACTACTGTCATTAAAAATAAAACAATACAAAATAAAATAAGATTGAACTCATTGTGTTTTTCCAGTTAAAATTACTTTTATTTTTTTAATGCCTGCCACATCGATTTGCTGTTTTATATGGTTGCTGATATTAGAGCAGTTGATGTAATTATTCTTGCTCTCTATTCAAAATTACCCACCCTTATGATTTTGATATTGATGGTTTTGATCATGTTATTTATTGTTTCTTTAGCGCTTTTACATTTCTTTGTACCCATCTAAAATGTGGAACAATGTCTTAGATGTCTACTGTGATGTGTGTTTATTGCAGAATAATTATATCTTTCTTTCTATTAATAACAGAATTTCATATTCAGTCACTGAACAATATTAGGTACACTTTGCTAGTACCATGTTGAACCTTGTTTTCTTCATGGCATCGATTCATCAAGGTAATGAAAATATTCCTTTGAGATTTTGGTCGATATTAACACTATAGCCTCACATAGTTGCTGCTGATTTATTAACTGTACAAATCTCCCATTCAACCACATCCCAAAGATGCTCTACTGGATTGAGATCTGGCACTGTGGAGGTCATTTAAGTAAATGAGTGAACTCACTGTCATGTTCAAGAAACGAGTTGGAGATGGTTTAAGCTTTATTTGATTTTTGGTGCATTATCCTGCCAGAAGCAGCCACCAGAATATGGGTACATTGTGATTATAAAGGGATCAACATGGTCAGCAACAACATTCAGGTACACTGTGGCATTTAAACAATGTCCAGTTGGTTCCAAGGAACCCAAAGTGTGCTAAGAAAATATCCAACACCATTAAACCACTGCCACCAGCCTGAACTGCTGTTAGAAATACACTGCTCAAAAAAATAAAGGGAACACTTAAACAACACAATGTAACTCCAAGTCAGTCACACTTTTGTGAAATCAAACTGTCCACTTAGGAAGCAACACTGATTGACAATCAATTTCACATGCTCCCAAAAAGTTGATTCTGTTCATCTGGACGTAGGGTTTTCAGTGGGAGAAACGTTTTGTCACTCATCCAAGTGACTTCTTCAGTGTCAGCTGACTGCAGGTTTCCCCAACCTTATAAACAGCAGATTTGCATAACGACTGAAACCAGCCCACTAGAGAACAATGGGCTGTGAGGACAGTTCCTTGATCATTAAAATGCAAAATCTCATGAGATTGGGGAAACCTGCAGTCAGCTGAGACTGAAGAAGTCACTTGGATGAGTGACAAAACGTTTCTCCCACTGAAAACGCTACATCCAGATGAACAGAATCAACTTTTTGGGATCTACTTACGTAAATGATTGAGCATGGAGCAATCAATTTCACATGCTGTTGTGCAAATGGAATAGACAACAGGTGGAAATTATAGGCAATTAGCAAGACATCCCCAATAAAGGAGTGGTTCTGCAGGTGGTGACCACAGACCACTTCTCAGTACCTATGCTTTCTGGCTGATGTTTTGGTCACTTTTGAATACTGGCAGTGATTTCACTCTAGTGGTAGCATGAGACGGAGTCTACAACCCACACAAGTGGCTCAGGTAGTGCAGCTCATCCAGGATGGCACATCAATGCGAGCTGTGGCAAGAAGGTTTGCTGTGTCTGTCAGCGTAGTGTCCAGAGCATGGAGGCGCTACCAGGAGACAGGCCAGTACATCAGGAGACGTGGAGGAGGCCGTAGGAGGACAACAACCCAGCAGCAGGACCGCTACCTCTGCCTTTGTGCAAGGAGGAACAGGAGGAGCACTGCCAGAGCCCTGCAAAATGACCTCCAGCAGGCCACAAATGTGCATGTGTCTGCTCAAACAGTCAGAAACAGACTCC
>VVHJ01064460.1:0-14004 GCA_015107715.1 Tylochromis polylepis
GCAGCACCAATCCGTCTGTCGATCTCCCGCTCCCTTCTCCCCTCACTCGTGAACAAGACCCCGAGATACTTAAACTCCTCCACTTGGGGCAGGAACTCGTCCCTGACCCAGAGTGGGCACTCCACCCTTTTCCGGCTGAGGACCATGGCCTCGGATTTGGAGGTGCTGATTCTCATTCCCACCGCTTCACACTCAGCTGTGAACCGTTCCAAAGCGAGCTGGAGGCCATCACCAGATGAAGCCAACAGAACCACATCATCCGCAAAAAGCAGAGATGAGATTCTGAGACCACCCAAGTGAAAGCCTTCTGCCACTTGGCTATGCCTAGAAATCCTGTCCATAAAAATTATGAACAAGACAAGACAACCAAGACAACAGAATAAGTAAAACTAAAAAAAACATAATTTAAAAACTAACAATATGCTTATTAAAGACATGGCAATCCTCATTCTCAAAAATAAAAGTCCACTGTAACATGCAACAGTACAGTGTTTTCAAGCTCAGCAGCATCAGCTGCGCCAGAATGGCTGAAAAAGAAGAGAATCAAGATGTTGCAATAACTCAGTCAAAGTCCAGACTGAAATACTGTGGGAGCACCTTGAGGGAGCTGCGTGTAAACTAATGTCCACAATCCTCAATGATCTGAAGCAACGTTTGTAAAGAAGAATGCTAAAGGTGGTTCTACAAACTGTTCAGTCATGGGATGTACTTATTTTTTCACACACTGCTTCTGCATTTTAGCTCAGTTTGTGTTAAGTAAAGGTTAAGGTTGTGTTTAGATTTAGAATGTATGGAGGCTAATATGATTTTTATATTGTCCTGATGTATAAAATCTTAAAGTTTAAAGAGGATGTACTTCCAATCTGTGGAAAAATAATCAGTCAGATTTAATGTGATTCTCAGTCTATTATAACCGCAGAGTTTGCATGATATAGTTCTCAAAACCTTTGCAACCCATTAGACGTTGAAAGCCTAAACGTAGCTTCTGCTCACCGTGGGGGAAAAAAAGAATTAAAAGAATTATTCAAGGTTATTTTGTGACTAATGTTTTTTTGTTTTTGTTTTTTTGTAATGACCAAAACCTTCAGAAATTCTAGCTTTTGGGGCATAAAACAGAACAGCCAACATGTTCTAAATATTTGTGTAAAAATCGAGTTTGTCAGTAGGATGAGTCTAGCAGCAGAAGATTGATTCGCATTAGATTCATGTAGACAGAGGCCAGCAGTAGACGGTCTCCTGGGTGACTGCTGTTCACAGAAAGCATATAAAGACGGCTGCCATGATTGGATTCAGATCAGGTTTCTCAGGGAGGCTGAGCTACATGGCAATGAGGGCTTCCTCAGAGACCATGGCCGTGCAGATCCATCTCTTCCTGCCACCACCACAGTTTACATAGGAGCAGGACAGACAGAGAGCCTGTCTCCGTGTTGATCCGCTGACCCCTGAGGTTTATTTCCTGCCATCACTGCTGCCTCTTTGCTTAACAGTGACATTTTAAGGAGCTGCAAAATATTTTCTCTCTAAATCAGACTTTAGTAACAGTAATAACACACTGACTGCATCTGAATGAAAAAAAAAGGTACAGGCTTTGGAATCTTCTTGTTCTGAAGGTTTGTGGTGTAATTTTATCCTCTCCACAGAGCATCCCATCCTGCATTTTCTGATGATTGAGTGAGTATAAGTGGTGCTTTGTCTAGCTACAGTGACTACCTCTAGCCAGGCTTCATTTTATTCTGTTGATGCCGAAACCATAAAATATGCTTCTTTGGCAGTGATGAAAGAACCCTGCGACCCTTCAGGGTTGTAGGGTGGCAGATTTGCAGAAATTAGTAGTAAAATTACAAGATGTAATACACTAGATGATGGAAAACATTAAAAAAAAAATTCACTGATGAGCAATACTTTAGTTTTGCAATTCAAATAATCAGTTTACTTAAGTTAGTTTTTCAAATAACCAAATCATTTCTCCACTACACTTCCCTTGTTATTTTGTCGTGAGAAAAAGTAAATAAAATAGAAATTCCTTAAAACATTAGCAGTAGCTTGGTGTCCCTGTGACACAACTCTAGGATTTCATAAATTCCACCATCAGTCAGGTCAGGTAGCTTGGTTTGCAGAGGATAGCTTTTACATTTTGAAAGCAATTCTTTTTTTTTTTTTTGCATTATTACCATGGTAATAATTTTTTACAAGAAGAAGTCACAATCCCGTTTCTTCAAAGGCTTAAATGTTATTTGACAAACTAACACATTTTATATATAACAATATCGTTTAATCTTTTAATATCTTGTTTGGGTAGTATAGAACTGTAAATCACCAGATGCTTTGTCTCCTTCTTTGAGATGCTCTATGAGGCCTTTACTGCATTCACCTTAAACTGCTGTTTGTTTTTAGGTCTCTCTGCCTTTAGTTTTGTCTCCAGTAAGTGAAAAGCATGCTCTGTTCTGTTGAGATGAGGTGAATGATTTGGACACTGAAGAATATCTTAGTTCTTTGCCTTGAAAAAACTCTTAAGTTGCTTTAGCAGTACTTTAAAATTTACCCTGCTAATTTTTGGGGGACTTTTTCAATAGGGTACAGTTAAGAGTGACAGGAAAGCGGAGGCTGGAGATTGGATTCAAACCCAGGCCAGCCACTCTCAGCCATACGGCATATGGCCGCCTGCTCATCCCAGAGAGCTAAACTGGTGCCCCCGTCCTGCTATTTCTATCAGCAGTCACATAATTAATAAATACCAGTGTAACGAGCAGCGACCCACACACTTCCACACACACGTCTGTTGCCGTGCAAACGTTTTATTGAACACTGTCATATACACAGACGTCAGCTCTCCTGCGTCTGTCGCACTTGCTCGCTCGCTTCTTCCTTCTCCTCTCCAACACCACGCTCTCCTCCTTCTCACTGTTTATAAAGAGAAAAACACACACAAACCATCAGCCCCTGACAGCCGGCACCTGCTGAGCTCCGCCCAGCGAGCTCACTGCCTCACTCCTCCCTTGCAGCCGCGCCCGGGGACCACACCCCGCCACAAGCAGTGACCCAGTTTCATTGGCAGCCATATATGCCCATACCATAACATTGCCTCCACTATGTTCTTACATGTACTTACATCTTTGCACCACTCTGATCATTCATCATTCCAAAGATTTTTTTCTTTTTTTTTTTGAGAACTCTCGAAACTCTATTCAGGTGGAAAGCTCATCTTCCAGTCTGGCACTGGGTAAAGGAAACCCAGCTGGTATGGGTGAAACTGTCTAAAGTGAAACTATCTAAAGTGATTGAATAAGAGAGACCTGTCTGTGTTTGTGAATTCTGCATAAAATTATTATGAAAATACCAAAAGAAAAGAGAAACCAAAGAGAAAGGAATTAAATCAACTTTAGACATATTGGATTATTATACTTGGATGCATGTTAGTAGTTATTTTACTGGATAATCCAGCAGTGACCATGAAATTACATGTATTCATAAATTAACTGCAGTTGGTGATTATTTGACATGGACTTAATGAACTGTCAAGTAAACTGAGAACTGAAAAAGACTTTTTTTAATGAGTAATTCTGTCAGGCTGCTAAAGCTAAGATCATCAGTGCTGCATAATGTGTTTTTTTCTGCTGTCAAAGCAGCAGAAAGTTATAAAAACTGTCATCAGCGGGCTTATTGGATTGTTGAATCCTTATTAAATTCTTTATTAAATGGCCACCGTGAACATAAGGACTGAAAATTCATTAGAGCTGCATTTTTAGAAAATGTTGGTTCATTTCCTGGAGTACAGTACTTACTCTTGAATCACATCTAACTGCTCTCAGACTCAGGAGCTTCTCAAAGAGTTTAAATGTTTTATGAATTACTCTTCAGTCAGTCTTGAAGTTAGTACTGAGCTCAGATCATGGTGTTGTCTATGGTGTTGTATGGATGCCACCTGGGTCCCTCCCTATGAAATGTATTCTGAGGGTCTACATACAGGACAAAGACAGATTAAAGTGGATAGATTATTATTAGTTTGTTTTGATTTGTGAAACTCTTGAAATAATCTAAGAGGAAGATGCTGCACAAATAGAGTAAAAGTCCATCCCTGTTGCTACAGACACAGTCTGCAAAATGTATCTCATAGTGCTAATTTATGGGCTTCAAGGTAACTATAAAATCCAAAAAGAAAACAAAAAGAAAAACAAAACAAACTACATACATACATAATAACACTGGTCATTTTATATTTAAGACACAATATCAGAATCAGTTTTGTACACACATATTGTACACATGCCCCTATCAAAGAATTTAGCTGTGATGTCATATGAGGGAATATGGCCAAGCTAGATCTCTGCTGGATGTAAGAAATAAAGATTTTAACAGTTTTAACTCAAGGTTAAAAATATTCATCAGTATAAATATGACAGGCAAAAGCCTTACAACTACATTATATGGGTGAAGTACTGGGCTACAATCAATCAATTAATTCCACAATTAACTGTAAGATATATTTCTGCAAACTGGAAGTTTTTAGGAACCACAGCAACTTGTAAATGAAGTGCTGTAAAGTTACACAGCAGGTTCACCGTGTGCCCTGCCTCATAGTGTGTAAAGTTTCCTGAACACCATGCACATGAGACAAGGGACTGTCAAAATAAAACAGGAAACAGATGGACCAGACACAGGAAGAGAGGGGATACGAACACTGAGACGAGACTAACAAAATACAGGGGGCGAGAGCAAGGGAGACAGGGAGAGAGCAAAAGCGACATGGAGACATGGAGACTTGACATTTGTAACTGGACATGACCTAACTACACACAGGGGATGCTTAGTCTGGACAAACGGAACACAAAACAGAACAAAACTCAAAGAACTAAGAATTAGCACCAGGGCTTTCAAACTGAACATAAGAATTTCAATAGTTCCCTAAAGAAAGAACAACACCAAACAATGCAAAACACATAATACAAAATGCCTCATGAACCCAAACAAACTCAAAACACTGGGTCAAAACCCAGGACCTTGACAGCTGCATGAATAACTTGCCTTTCTGGTTCCCAGTGTCACCAATATGGCACAGCAGGGCAACCTGGTAATATTCTTCATCACATAAGAAATGGTCTGTAAAGAAAGAGTTTGTGAGCCCTCATCGCAGGTTATCTCTTCATGTTTTTACCCTGACAATAACATCTCTGATGCAGTTTTGTTCCATCCCTAGCAAAGCTTCAAATCAAACTGGGAACAGAGCATTTAGTCTTTTGTTGTGAAATTGACAAGATTCATTGTGTCTGACTTCCCAACCTCCGCATCTTTAGGCTGGCTCTAATTTTAGTGATGGTGCTTCCAGGGTGCCTCTGAAATACACTGTGTTAAATCTGAGTTTCATCACATCAGGTGCCTGTGTTAAAATCAGAATATGACTTAGCAATGCCTGCTTCTTCTGTCTTTATTTTTTCTTTATTTTGTTCAAACTGATTTAATGATATATTTTAAACAAATCTTGTACACAAAGAGGGATGTCCAGTAACATCTCAGATGTCCTTTATTTTTCATATGTGTGAAACCTTTATGTGTTTTCAAAACAGCAACAATAAACACCATGGATGTTTTGTGTGCTTTTATGTGTAACCATAGAAGCACATGTGTCTGGATGAGTTTACTGGTCTCACTTTCTGTCTGCACCAGCTGTTTACCAGCACACCCACAATCCCCAGTCCCACACTCAGTCATGATTCATTGGCTCTCTCTGTTTGTCCTTCAAACATACAGCAGAAGGCTGTTGAAGTGTGCCTCTTAAATTGCATACAAATGCATATATGTGTAACTGTTAATTAAGCAGAGGATGTGACATTACCTGCTGAAAATACACTGGAATTTATTTTCAGAAAAGTAAAAAAAACCCTCTTGTAAAACACAAGCTACTAAAGGAGTAGGTTACTTGGTCTCTTCTTCATTTGATCCAATTACAGCAGCTATATACTGGTTTGTAGCTTTCTTCTAGGGATTCAGACAGTTACTCTGATTTCAACTGTCAGACTATATGGAAATATCAGCTTCATAACATTCATCATTTCCACCAAAGTCAGACCTCTCCAAAACTCATGAAATGTTTACAAAACTGTCCATGCAGTGTTCAAGCCGGTTATACAGGAATAACTGAAATGGGGCAACAACACACCATGTTAATTATTACCAATCTTGTTATCCAGTTAAAATTCTTTAGGAGCTAAGTCCTCTCCCCTGCCGCTTAATTAATCCAACTCGCTATAGGTTAGACTCAGAATAACAGAAGCTGCCCATTGTTATCATTGATTCTTATCTAAGCAGAGCCATTCTTTCATTCCCTCATTCTCTGATAACTGGCTAAAATACAACGGAACAGCAAAGAGCTGTTTGTGGGTAGAAAAATTCCAACCGTGTATTGTTCCACATTATATTATTCTCTATATTAAACTATTTTTTTGTATTTTGGGTAAAATATTTTATTAGTATCTCCCACATTAGTACAGCAATTATTTGAATACATAAACCTTTAATTTGATCTATTTCAGCAACATGTTACTCAAAATTACTCAAAAGGTGCATCATGTTTAGTGTGCCTATCAATTTTTCAACTTTCTGTCTGTTTACAGGTATTCAGGTACTTTTATTTTTGTGAAAAAAGTTGTATAAAGCTTTATGGCTAAAGGAGATGCTGTATGAAGTCTCCGGGCTCATGAGACAGAACTGGTTGAGTCAGAAAACAGGATGGACTCAGCTACAGGGGAGCCTACTGCATCCTAATCTATGTTTAAAGTGCTATACACCCACCTCTCTGACCAAACCTCAGATGGACCACTTTCAGATGACTTCTCAGAAGTTCCATTCTGACCACTTGCTCTATGCAGCAGTTTCTCCACTGAGAAAGAAACTCAATATAACAAATGTTGGTTTCTATTATAAATTTTCTCGTCTTCTTGGAAAGCAGTTTTCTGTAGTTTTAACGAGTTTTCAGTTGAAGATTATAGCTTCCAAGCCTGAAGGTGATGCCAGATAAGGAGCTAGACCAAGACCATCCAGCACTTGTCCCCCCCCAACATTTACAAAATCGTTCACTATGAAGTTGTTGTCCAGGGTAAGGCTGCCTGACATTTTGCTCTAATTTCACTCAGGGTCAACTCTTTCAAAGCATCTGCAAAGACAGAGGTAGTAGTGAAAAATCCTGGTCCCTTTCACCCTTGTACTTGACATATTTGTCCTCTCATTATAATTATAGTTATAGCAAGCAAGCAATTTATTTATTAATCACTTTCAGACAACTCCCAGCAGTGCTGTACACTTGACATGACAAACGAAAAACAAACTATATGTAGTTTGTTCTGTTTGGGATGCTTTTCGTCACCTTAAGGGCCCATAATTAGCACTATAAGATACATTTTGCAGACTATCTGTAGCAAAAGGCATGGACTTTTACTCTATTTGTGTGATAAATTAAATTAAAACAATAAAATCAGCACATTAGATTAAATTAAAGCAGTAAAATCAGGGTCAAACTGTGTCAAAAGCCAATGAATAAAAACGGGTTTTAAGATGGGCCTCTCTTGAAACCTCAGGTCACCTGACCTGAGAAACCTGGGGGGTGAGTAAGGATGAAGAAGCTCAGAGAGGTAAGGTGGGGCAAGAACCTGCATTTAAAAACAAACATTAGAATTTTAAAATGAACTCTAAGATATACAGGCAGCCAACTGAGTGAAGCCAGGATTGGAGTTATGTGCTCTCTTTTGCGAGGTCCGGTTAAAAGTCGTGCAGCGGCATTTTGAACCAGCTGTAGATGAGAGAGAAGACACTGACTAACTCCAACATACAGAGCATTACAGCAATCCAAACAGGAGGAAGTAAAAGCTTGGATTACTGTTTCAAAATGCGGCCACTTGGCAAAGGTAGCTCATCGAGAGAATGCCATAAGTGCGCAATGCAGTAATCAAAGCAAAGGGTGACTATTTTGAAGAGTCTAAAATATAAAACATGTTTTGAGTTATTTCACACCTTTTTGTTTATTACATAATTCCAAATTGTTCATTCATATTTTTGATGCCTTCAGTGAGAATCTACAATGTAAATAGTCTTGAAAATAAAGAAAAACCATTAAATGAGAATGTGTGTCCAGCCTTTTGACTGGCAGTGTGTATGTGCCATTGGTAGTGGGGAACCTTTGGAGACACTCCACGCTTTCCAGAGGCTAATGACTGCCTGTGAAACACTCAGAGAGAGTGCCAGTGGCTTTACTAAACGTGGCCATAGACAACAAGCAGCAGAGGCACATGGAGAGTGTGCGCATGGTTTGAGGTTAGTCAGCCAACAGTTACACCAGGCCTAAACTGAACAGTATTTTAAAACTGGAACAGTTTTGAAACCATGCTATGTGCAATATGGAAGTGTAGTTTTTACTGAAGCAAATAAAATATAACTTCTCTGTTTCCCCACGCTTGTTTTCATTCAGTCTTGTTTTCTTGCACAGACAAACTTTTGCCCAAATCCAGTTGGTACACCCTCTCCCTGCCCACTCTCAAATAGTTTTCCGCTTTAGGTGCTGTTCCGAGTTATCTGCGACGGGGCAGTACAGTGGCATAGTGGTTAGCATTGGCTCACAGCGAGAAGGTCCTAAGGTGTACCTCGCCTCTTGCCCTATGACAGCTGGGATAGGCTCCAGCTCCCGCATGACACTGATAAGGATTTTGATTAAAAAAGAAATTAGTTTTGAAGTCAGCTAAGAGTAAAGAACAACAAAGAAGAAAAAAATCTTAAGAAGTGCTAGCATTTCAAAAGAATGTCTGCATTACACTTAAATGGAATAGCGTGAGGTCCATTTATGTTGGACTCTATGTTTTGCCTCTGTACACCACCGCAGTATATTTTAAATCAAACTACAAAAATGGGATTGAAATGCTTTAATTCAAGGTGATGTTTGTGGGTTCTGGTCACTGACTGCATCCAAATATTTTCATCCACCTATTAAATACAGTCCTTACAGTACTACAGCAAGAACAATGCCACAAAAATAGCTTCTCTGCTGATACTGCTGCCCCTGTGACTAGACCCCAGATAAGTCGCAGAAAAAAGATGGATTCCTCCAACAAATACACATGGATCATTTTAATTCAGTTTGTTTAATTGGGTTCTCTTTTTCCTCTTCTAGAATTTGTGTAGAAATTGGATGCTGTTTTATACAATATTTATACAGTAATCTAAAAAAGTCTAAACTTCTCACATGGTTTCCTTGCAACGGTATACAAGAATAAGCAAGATAAGTATTTTGCCCTGTGAGGTCTAAACTGTTGCATACAACTTTTTGCATGCAACTCCATCCACATGCTGCTGTAGAATTCTACTCTAATGTATTAAGATTACATTAAGCTGTTAAACATGTTTTTGTGTTTCGTAACTTTTGTATGTTTATGTATCACAAGCTCTTATTATAAAGCTGTATTCATCTGAGGGATCTTTTTCCCTCGTGTCTTCTCTGGTAATTAAACGCTAAATATGTCCTCCTGGAGTTCCCTTCTGCCAGTCAGTTTCATGACATCCAGCCACAACAGGACATCATTTGTGTTGTCTTTGTTTGTTTTGCTTTTTTTAATAATTCAAAGAGTTGTTGGCACCACTGCATGTGCACACACTCACATACATCCTTACCAAGTCATAATATTTAGACCTAAGTTGGAAAACTCATCAGCATGTTTCCAAAGAGAAAGGTGCTTGTTGTGATTTATGGCCTATTTCATGCTCCCATTTCCTTTAGTAGGTAATATGTGTCACTTTTATGACACTGCTGAAGTTGAAGTGTTGAGGTGAAATGTTAAGTGATGTTTCAGCGATATGCAAAGGGAAGAAATTGGCTTAGCCTTAAGTGGATATTCCAGCACTCATCCAGCCACCAGAGATCACAGCCATTTTCTAACTCTAACATAACAAGGGCGAATGGATCGTCTGTGTCCTTGATGAGCCCTCACAAGGCTTTAGAGCCTGTGGGAGGAAAAATGTCCCACTGTACTGTCATGTCCACTAACACTACAGCACTAATATTCCAATTTGTGTGTTTGTACTCAGTTCTGTGTGTACATATTCAGAGACGTGTGGGTAATCATGTTTATAAATAAATCTTTAAATAAGTTTGTGAAGCACCATGAATGTAAACATCAAAAAATTAACAAAAAGCAAGTCTTAAAAGATGAGTTTTTAGCTGAAAAAAATAAGGAGGTCAGATCTAACATCACCAAAACAGGAAATCACTGATGCATCAGGAAAATGCTTTCATTGAATCAAATAATGTAACCAGCTCAGATAAAAACAAAGGATAAAGGTTTAAAAAATTAAAATAACAATGGGTTTGAGTCCATGTCTTTTGTTCCGTCTTCCTCCCCTCACCCCAACTGGTCGCAGCAGATCGACGCCCCTCCCTGAGCCTGGTTCTGCTGGAGGTTTCTTCCTGTTAAAAGGGAGTTTTTCCTTCCCGTTGTCGCCACAGTGCTTGCTCATGCATATGCCCTTGCTAGGGGGTCATATGATTGTTGGGTTTTTCTCTGCTGTATTATTGTAGGGCCTACCTTACAATATAAAGCACCTTGAGACGACTGTTGTTGTGATTTGGTACTGTATAAATAAAACTGAATTGAATTGAGTTGAGCTGGAGTAGGAACAGATGATGAAAATGTGGATGATGAAAATGAAGGAGAAATAGTGTTTCTTGTGTTCTTTTTTGTAGAAAGAGTAGAGAAAATTTTCAAAATATTCATTTAAAAAAAGTTGAGACACCAGGTGAAGCAGGAATAACAATATCACTAATGGTGTAAGACCTTGGGATTACCTGTGCACTTTGAAACTAAACAGCCCTAGCATCTCTAACTGAACGGTTGAAAGAAATAAAAAGATCCTTTAAATGAAGGAAATGAATATGCAAACAAGTTTTTCTTCACAAGCACTCAACTTTTCAATAAGAACACTTTAAACAGTGATTACTCTGGTTTATCTAAGGCAAATACTGCTCCCATTCAGGATAGGGAGCAGTTTAGATAGCTTGGGTGGGCTGGTGTGGTGGCTTCTCTCAGACTCAGGCTGGTTTGTCTTCTCCTTCTTCGTTGTTGGTTGAGTGAGGTGCTGGGGCTTTAAGAGGTCCAGCCGGACTACTCTTTAGCTGTGGTCGACACAGGTCCTGGGTCTGCTCTTTCTTGCGCTGCGGCAGGGTGTGGGAAATAGGGGTTCCCTCTCCTTCTTGGTCTTAACCATCCCTAGCCTTCTCCTCCCCCCGCTTCCTCTGACAACATCACTCACACACATAGGGTTTTGGAGGGGCTGGACAAGAGCTACATAGGCCACAGGTGGTTGGGCCATTAATGTGGCTTTGCTGGGTGTGCTGTGCGGGCATCAGTTTCTCCCTTTTTAATTACACCATAGTCATTACATCTCACGACACATCACCATACACGTAGGACCTTGGGGGGCAGGACCACTACCTAGCGGTAGGTAGGCAATCACTCCTTGACTGCAGACTGCCTTTCAATTTTACATTCAACGTAGAGCATGAGGTCACACACCCAACACACACACCCAACAGGCCATTTTTAAACACAGAAAAGCATGGAGGGGAGCAGGTGGGTCCTCTACATCTCCATTTCCTACACCCTGCCTGGCACCGGGGTTGGCTGGGTCTGGGGACGGGTTGACTGCATCCCAGGATCACTGCTGGCTCTGGGGGGCACCTGTCCGTCCACACTTCAGAGGTTGGGGTGGATGTGGATGGATGTGTGTGTCTGTGCAGTTTCTGTTTGTGGGGGTGTGTTTGTTTGTGTCTGTGTGTGTAGCTGGCATTTTAAAAATCATGTCACTCTGCTATAATAAAACCCCATCATCTCATATTTAGTGACATTTCCTAAAATGGGCTTTTTCATCAAATAATTAATTTTTGAAGTGTGTGAGAGTAAAGAAAGACAAATTATGATCACTTACCTACAACCACTGGAGACTTCTCATAGAAATGAATGAAAAACTACTGTGGCACACGAGGTTGTCTAGCAGCGCAACTATTTATGCACATTGTGGCGTGAATGTTGCTAGAACATCTGCCAGAACTAGCTAGATGTTAGTTAGATAAAAGTAACTACTGCTAGGCTGAGGATGGGATTTTGAGCTAGAGCAGAATGTTGCTGAACGCGTGGAGAACTGGATGAGTTTCTGGCTGTTTCTAAGCAGTGAGGGTACTGTAAGTCCTTTTGATCCAGAATCCTGAAGTGAAAGGACTGAAAAGGAATTAAAAAGATAGAAAAACATTTCTCTCATATTGGCTCTCTTAACTTGCTACCTTTTAAATTTAGAATTGAATTTAAATTCCTTCTCTTCACATATGAGGTCTTGAATAATTAGGCCTGATCTTTCTCCTTACCCCCAACCAGTTGTGGTAAATGGCTTCCTCTCCCTGTGCTTGATTCTGCCAGAATTGTATTCCTGTCCAAAGGGAGTTTCTCCTTCCCATCTAGCTTGTTGTAAAGTTCTTGCTCATAAGGTTCCTGGCATCAAAATTTTTTTTGTTTTCTCTCTAATATTGCAGACTTTACCTTACAATACAAAGTGTCATTTGTTAGGACATAAATGGAAGTGAACTGAAAGATTACCCAGTTGCTTCAGGTCTAATTTATTTATTTATTTAGTTCTTCTTTTTCTGACCAGAAATGTTTGTTGATGAGTGCCTACCTTTAATGAAACCAGTTTGGTCAGAATGTATTATAAGGGGGGGTTATCTTCTCTAATCTTTTTGACAGAGCTTTGCAGATTATTTTAAGGTCAACATTAATAAGGGATACTGGATGATAGCTGGTGGGAAATACAGGGTCTTTGCCTGGTTTTAGCAGGAAACTAATGTTGGTAGAATTCATATTTGGTGCTAGTCTGCCATTTTCCTTGATTTCCTGCAACAGTCTGTGAAATCCTGGTGCCAGAATTGTCCAGAAAAATCTTTGTGGAATTCTGATGGAAATCCATCTGGATCTGGAGCCTTCTTATTGGGCATACTTTTCAGGGTTTCATAGAGTTCACCGGATGTCAGCGCTGAATCCAGTGCTATTGCTTCACTGTCTGACAATTTCAGATGGGTTATGTTGTCAAGAAACTGATTAATTTCATCATTAGATGGGTTTATCTGTGGTGAATATAAAGTTTTGTAAAAGTCGCTGGAAGTGTTGCTTATTCTTTTACCTCTGTTCCCAGTTAAGTCTTTAACGGCACATATAATCATTTTTTCTTTCTTTATTTTTAACTGATTAGCTAGAAATCAAACTGGATTTGCTACCATGTTCACAATTTTGCAAGCAGAATCTTTGTACTAAGAATTGAGTTTCTTATTAATAATTTCATTTAATTCCAGTTTTGTTTTACATATTTTGTTCAGCATTTCCTGTTACTGGGAGGACACATAGGCTTCTTCTAAGGATTTGATCATTTCCTATGATTCCTGAATATTTTTGTTTTCTCTTTTCTTTTTATGTGATGAGAATGAAATGATTTTACCTCTCATCACAGCTTTCCCTGCTTCCCAGAGAACAGATGCTGATGTTCCAGGCAGGTCGTTATAGTCTAAATATAGAGTCCACTCTTTTTTAAAATATTTAATAAAATCTTCAACTTTACACAATGATGTATTAAATCACCAGTTTTTACTTGGTGGAGTGACCTTCTTATTTATCAGAATTAAAGATACAGGAGCACGATTGCTGACAGCTATATGGTCTATCTCAGTGTCTGAAATGCCACTCAGCAGTGAGCTGCTGACTGGGAAATAATGGTTGGCATGTGGGTAGAAAGTATATTCCCTGGGGTTGGGGTGAAGAAAACACAATGCATCCCAAAGTCTGAAATTGCTCATGTTGTCAAGGTTTGCTGTGTAGCAGGCAGGAGGAAGGTAGGACCCAAACGCAGGACTCGGAGACTGAACGATTAACTGAAGGTGGCAGCTTTATTGCTGGAAAACTCTTGCACATGAAATATCAGAAAAGTAAACTA
>VVHJ01064462.1:0-23005 GCA_015107715.1 Tylochromis polylepis
ACACACACACACACACACACACACACACTAATGTAGACACACATGCTCAAAATCCACAGTTGTACATAAGGCATACTTGCATCAACAACTGAGTGGTTTGTCTCACACATACATACACACATTAAGGCAGCCAGCATGATTGACATTCACCCCTGTGAGTGTAATCACCGGAGGTTATCCTCCCCAGCTGTGCGGGGGTCTGCTCAGCTTCTCGTTCACAGCGTCGAGGCATTATACCTGCACGCTGACGGTTCCTTTTGGGGCATAGGTGAGTGATGGCGCCCTTGATGAGAGTCCACCAACCCCACCTTTATCAATACACCCCGCCCCTCCTCTAAAAAAAATTCCCATTGTCTTTTCCAGCTCTCCATCACTCATGATCATCAAAGACCTAAACGAAACTGAGGCTGTGAAGAAAAAAATTCACAAAAACACATGCAGGTTAAGCGTTAGTAAACTGTGCTCCAGTAGTGTGTGTATGTGTCTTTAATGCAGTGACAGCCTGTGCTTGCGTGCATGCGAGCAGCCATCGTGTAATGCGCACTCAAATGTTAATGTGTTTGTTTAGAGCCAGTATGACTGACTGACTCACAGCTGATTACTGGGTGAATGAGTTGAGAATGAGCTGGAAGCGAGCCAAGTTCAATGGGAGGTCTGTTCTCCTGTTGCCTCTTCCTTTTTCTTCTCTCCGCTTTCCCCACCCCCCCTTTCTCCTCCTTCTGCATCACCCTGCTGCTCCAGGAAGAGCAACCTGGGAGCCAGGATGTGTGTGTGTGTATTTGTGTGTGTGTTAAGGCATACACTTAACTTGGGTATAAATTTAACATCAAAGATGAGTTAAAGCAGGAAGTTCATGATATAAATAAAGCTGTTTGTGCAAGATCTGCCTGATCGATCGCTGCACAGGCAACATTCAGCAGGTTGGCCCGTCTTAAAGGAATAGCTCAACAATTTTGTTTGAAAGTTAGAGGAAACACTTGATCTAAATTTCATGTTTTTGAATTAACTATAAATCTGGACTCCAGAGACAACTGGATTTAGTGTAATACTGTGTTAAGGTAGGGATGATAGTCTGTTCTGTTTTGCCATCATCAGTCTGTAGCGAGCGACACAGTATCTGTCCTGCCAAAGGTCATTTTGAGTTCGCGAGGAAGCTCCTGCACCTTCTCTGTCAAAGGTGCACACATCAGCCAGTTACTAAATGAAATCTCCATTAAATCCTGATGAGAACTGGAAAACCTCTAGTTTTTGTAATAGTTTAGTAAACGTCTATGGAAACAGAGTTCAGGGGACAGACACTGACTTTCCTTTTTGATAAAGCTTATAGACAGAACTGGATCAGGTGACCTTGAAACCATCCTGTAGGTCCAGGCTGCTGGGTGAGCTCCCAAAACACCTTCACCTATTTTACCCCACTCCTGGTGGGTTACACAAAGACCGTAAGCTGGTGATATCAGCTATTCTGGCTCTCTCTGAAGTGAAAAGATATCTGGTTCTCTCAGAGGTCACCTGCTATGTTGGGTGATTCTTTATTCAATCCCTACACAAACACATATAAGACTGTGCAATAATGACTGTGATGGTTCATATTAAGTGGCCAACCTGAACCTTTCAGGAGACAAGATGGGGACCAGTGTCACTTCAAGCAAAACTTGAAGAAAAACATGACCGCTCTGTGGAATCTCGGATGACTATTAAATATTATCATTAACTTACACTGTGTGGTTTTTCTTCCTTACTGTGTTATCTAGCTTTTTTTTCCTGACTCAACTTTCACTCATAACTTTACATCTGAAACAAGACTCCCAACATTTTTATTGATAACCCTCCCCTGAACTGGGAAATCATTGATGCTGGAAATCTATGGACTCATTTGTCTTTAAGCAATAAGATGTTTCAAACCACAATATACAGGATGGAACAAGTTATAACGCTTTTTTTCCCCCTGTGGCCATAAAGCTATTTTTATAGAGCCTATCTATAATATTTCACTAGCAGAGATTATATAAGTTTTATTGTGAGCTCCCACAGAGAGACGTTTTATGGAGCATCAGTAAATCCTTCCCTTCATTTGTGATATCAGCCTCTAAGATTGTTTGCCAGTGTGTGAGTGTACAAGTTGCACAGTGTTAACATTTACGGTGTGTAAGCTAATATATTTGAGTACTTTATGGAAGTAGTAAAGTATGAAATACATAATTTGCTAACATGTACCATGTAAAACAGCTCTTAAAGATGAGCTGTGAATACAAATGCTGCTTTTCTTTTGTTAAGGCATATTCTATCATTTATGAGCAAGGAAGCTTTTTTTTTTCTGCTCGCAGTAAAACTCCTGCGCCTGGTGCAAAATGCAGAAATATTTAGAGCTATAAGAAAGGCTGGGCTATATTGAATGTAAATATATATTAAATGTATGTGTCTTTGCGCATCACAGAAAGCTGAACGAAATATCCTGTTGTGCTTTCGTTTTGATTTTGGATGCTCTTTCTGCAGATGCTTGATTTTATGTCATTCAGCATGTCCATGTCTGATAAATTAAACTAAAAGAATCACAGATTTTATCCTAAAAAAAAAAGAAGAAAAAAAAAGCCTAGACTGAACCCAATAAACAAACACAGCAAATCAACTGGACGAGACTGGAACGCCACCCCTCTTTTTTTTTTCTTTTTTTAAACTAATATTACATTTTCTAACAAATCTATTGAATGTGTAACAGTACTCTACAAACATCAATTACAAATTCTTATTACATATTTCAGTGTGGTATTTGTAGTATTTTCACTGAATGTTGCACAATAGACTTTTAATGTGCAGTTTTTCAGTTTTTTCCTGTCTTCACACGCGACTCTGTGACCTTCGCATTCTGTGTGAGCTCACCTCTTTCAGCTGCCTTTCTTAACTATTTCTGTTCTATTAATCGGAGCTACTCAAACTTTTCCAAGGACACATACTAACACCTGAAGGCATCTTCTTACCATTTGTAGTCTGATATGCTGATGGTGTTATAGTATGCATTCTAAACATTTTAAACCTTAATTTAGACATATGTTCATCAGCCACTTTATTAGGTACACCTGTTCAGCTGCTCAAAAAGGGAAATATGTAATCACTCAATCACATGGCAGCGACTTGATGTGTTTAAGACTGTAGACATGATCGAGACAGTTCAAATCAAGCATCAGAATAGGAAAGAAAGGTGAGGTTAGTAAGTAAGTAAGGCTGGTCTGAGTATTTCAGAAACTGCTGATCTGCAAGCATTTTCTCATGCAGCCATCTCTAGGATTTACAAAGAATGCTCTCCACAAAAGAAGATAAGCGGCAGTTCTCTGGGCAAAAATGTCTTACTGATGGGAGAGGTCAGAGGAGATTCACCAAGCTGCTTCAAGCACATAGGAAGACTAACAGGATCTCAAATAATTACTTGTTATAATCAAAGTATGCAGAAGAGCATCTCTGAATGCACGACATGCTGAACCTTGAAGCAGATGGGCTACAGCAGCAAGACTACATGCAGGCTCACCAGAAATGTGAAAATGTTGGCTCATCTGATGAGTGGCGGATATTTTCTTGGCTCACTTAGTACCAACTGAGCATCTTGTAAACAGCACAGCCTACCTGAGTATTGCGGCTGACCATGTCCATCCCTTTATGACCAGAGTATACCCATCCTCTGATGGCTGCTTCCAGTAGGATAACACACCATGTCACAAAGCTCAAATAATCTCAAACTGATTCTTGAACAATGAGTTCGCTGTATTCAAATGGCCTCCACAGTCACCAGATCTCAATCTCATAGAGCATCTTTGGGATGTGGTGGAACAGGAGATTCACATTACAGATATGCAGCTGATGAATCTGCAGCAACTATCATGTCAACATAGACCAAAATCTCTGAGGAAAGTTTTCAACACCTTGTTGAATCTGTGCCATGAACAAACAAGGCAGTTCTCAATGAAAAAGGGGCATTACTGGCAAACTGTGAGGGACTTTTTACTCATGTAAAGTTAATGTGATTGGGGTTAAAAGAAACTAAATATCCCAGTTTTCAGTCTGGGATTTTGATAGACTTCTCTTTTTTGTATTAATATATACCATCACATCTCACTTGGACATCGCTCTCACAGAGGTTTTTATTAAAATTTATCTTACCTCACTATTAGCAGAATATAGCAACTTTTCATACATCTAGGAACTGCTACACCCAAAGAGTGATATCATTAACCTATGTGAAGGGTCTTCTTTCACAGAAAAAAAAACCCTGACACCCAAGAGTCCCCACAAAGGAAACTCACACTGAAATGTTAAATAACATTTTCCTTCCCACTGTTGCCAAAGTGCTTGCTCATAGGGGGTCATATAATTGTTGGGTTTTTCTGTGTATGTATTATTGTAGGGTCTACCTTACAATATAAAGCACCTTGAGGCGACTGTTGTTGTGATTTGGTGCTGTATAAATAAAATTGAATTGAACTGAATTGAATTGAATTAACATCACAAATGTTTGATTGTAATGTCATGCACGTTTTACCATCATTTATATTTTTCTGGTTAAACTTTAAGCACATGGTGAATGTTTTGGCAAAACTGTTTTAAGGTGCTTGTTGGTAACTACATGGTAAATTATAATGGCTATAGTATTTCTTTTGTATGTTGCATGACTGAAGAAGGCAGACACCAGAGTTGTGAAAGTTGCTGATGGACTTGTTTTTGCTAAAATGCCAAAAGCTTCTTGGAGTAATTTAAAGGTTTTAATATAGAGTTTATTTAAGAAGTCTTTTTCATATTCTTGCTCTCTGATTTCTGTGGAATTTGATCTCTTGATATTACTTAATTGGATCCTTAACCTACACCACACACATCTGAGCACCATCCAGTAAATGCATTATGTTTACATCCCATGCCTGTGACCTGGTTATTGTGCGGGAGGAAGAGTTCAGATTGATGTATTACTGTAACACTAACTGTGTTTCTTTCATCATCAGCTTCATTTGGCCTGTGATTAACTCCCAATCAAGAGGCTTGATTAAAAGTCAGAGTAAAAATATTCCATACATATTTTAATACGCCACTAACAAGGAAACCAGCTCCCAAACTGCCAACAAAATAGATATACACCCATAACACGCATGCACTCGCACATACATCTCCCCTTTTCTCGCCTGAAAACACACACCTAAACATTTCACGGCTATCTCCCCCACACCCCCGATGCCGGCTAGGTGGAATTAGAAAACCAACCCCGCAGTCTCATTAATTAATTAAACACCATGTGCCACTGGCACCTGGGTACCGGTTATCACTGCCACTCAGACACAGCATGATCTCAATAACCACCCTACCACAGGGCAGAGAGAGAGATGGGGGGAGTGAAGGGACTGCTGATTCTTCTTCCCCAACTTTGAGGTAAAGACCTTTAAGAAGCGAGGAAACCAGACAGCAACAGAAGGGAGACCACGGACGCCGTGTTTCTGTGTAGGCGAGAACGTGGAACTCTTAATGGAGCCTGATCAGTGTTTACTGCTGTGTGCTTTTGTTTGTGCATCTTTTCGCTCCCTTACAGACTCCGCGGGACCGTTTTATCATCCACCCTAGCAGGGCCCCTAAATCACTGCGGCAACACGCTCCTCATCATTTGCTCTTAATGCTTCTGCATGTGCAAACAAAGCACGAACATGCACAAAAATACACACACACGCGTGCGCTTTTTTGATTCCTGGCCAATAAATGGTTTGCATTCTTTAAAACTGTGATGGCTTTTTAGTTCTGTTTTCTTCTTTATTTCTGTTGTAGGAAGTTAAGAAAAATAAATTTTGCAAAGAAAACCACAATTGTAATTCAGTTGTAAGCAAAAATATTTTTATATTGGGTTCATGAGTTTAAAACAACAAAACTCTTTAATTTCATAAAGGAAACCTTACAACTGACACCTTTATTTAATCAAATCTGAGTGAAATCATGCTACAAACACTCATAAAATGTCTTATAGAAACCCTTTTTTACTGTTTCCTAATATCTATTAGAAGTTCAGAAAGCAAAAGACTGAATACTTCCTGAAAAATGACTCACTAAATATCTTTTTTAAAATATTGTCTATCTATCCAACTTATTATCAACTTCCAATCAAGCACCAGCAGATCAAATAGCAGACAACAGATCAAATGTCAGGTGTGTAAAGCAGGGATTTCAGGGGCTAAACCATTCCTGAATATTAAATCAGAATATGTATTTTACCCTATTTGCAAAAATCAAATGTATCAGGTTCACATACATAAATTGACGTGAGGAGCACTGCTGCGATATTCCACACCTTGCCATCTATTTTAAATTAAATCATGGCCACCAGCACTAATTGGACCTATAGGGACAAATAATTTGAAGTTCTGAAAAATAAGTGGTATCGCTGTTGGTTTCATTGCCTTTCAGCTTTTGAAATTGACTCAGAAGAAAATGTCTGAATCAATATGAGATGAGGGACTTGAAAACTCAGTGCAGGCGAACCGCACGACTTAATCAAACTAAGAGAAACATTTCTGAACATGGAATATGACCGAGACTCCCGGTGTCCTGCACGAACATGGAAAAGTATAGAAGATACTAGATTAATATGTAACATGGTAAATGGCCTGTATTTTGTATAGCGCTTTACTTAGTCCTTAAGGACTAAGTAAAGCGCTATACAAAATACAGGCCATTTACCATTTACAGGCCATTAAGTTTTCAAGATCCATTTATCTGACATTACAGAAATTGGCTAGAGTCAAGAGCACAAATTTTTGGTCCACCTTCTTAAATACTAGTATGATCAGGAAGGTACAGTAAGGATCTTGTAACAAAAGAGTGGTCTATTTTTCATTCATTTTACAGTTCTGTTTACTATTCAATGGACCTTCCACACTTCAACGCTTAACTGACATCTTGTCTGAGTTTTTAGCCATTACTGTGTGAATAAATTATGTAACCTCGATGATGACTTAACAAAATGAAGAGCTTTTCTCTATTTTCTCAGAAAAAAAATCTCTTCCAATTACTCTTATGTGTCTATGTCAACAACCGCGAATAAAAGGCCCTGACAGCCAAGTTAAGAAAAGTTGACAAAAGTGGACAATACAAAAACTCAGCTCACTGCCACTTCAACTTTTAAATTTGGCTCAGCAGAGGTTTTGCATTGTCTATACATACAATGAGTGCATGTCTGACATGGGAATGAGTCCTACCCAAGAGCCCTGTCATTGTGGCCTCTGGTCTCAGACCCCAGCCTGGACCTGCAGGGTCAGAGCTGACAGAGTCTTCATAGACCTTGCACACTCATGTCTACATGGGTCCCTGTGAGCTCTGCATATCAAAAACATTCCCTACATGTCCTTGTGTGTCACCCATTCTCTCTCTGGGACTTGTAGGGTGAGAAAAAGCCATCCATTCTTACTTCTACTTTGTTGAAAATGAAGTGCGGTGGGGGGTTGCCATCACCCTGGCAACGCAGCTCCACAGTATCCCCCTCTTTGACCAAGCCCTGGGGCAACTCCTTCCAAAGCTCCACCATGGTGGTGGGGTCTGTATGCACACACAAAATCAAATTAAGCAGGCTTATTCAGCAAGCCGTTAAAGTCACTTTACAACGCCATTTCCATATTGCTGACAGCACAGACTGCGTTTGGCTCTGCCTGCCAATGAAGGAAAGAGGAGATAATGAGGCTGTTAAAATTCTTATAGGTGACAGAAACTGAAATGACATTTGTTTTGATATTTATATTTAGTGAAACAAGGTCATTTTATGAGTTGAGGACATTTTAAAAAATTAACAGAGAAGGCCAAAATGTTGGGGCCCAAAGAAGAAAGTGGGAACTACTGTAAACACCATCTTAGGATGATTTCAGGGGAGTTGCTGGTATGGAGTGATGCTGTGAAAGACCAGTGACTTCTTTTGGGGATTTGTGTCATATTGTTTCTGTTTTGATGGCTTTTATTTTTCATTCTTACAGAATAAACTACCAGCATGGTTAAAAATGGTGAGCAATAATAGCTGCAGCTTAAAAAAAAACACCTTTTTTTCATACATTTCAATACAACAAACATAAACGTTAACAAGTTATCACCTCCGCTCCTTTGATGTGTGTCTTATGAATATTCCACCAACTGTGAGCAAGTTCAAACGAATTAGCATCTATTACAGCAAAATGAAACACAAGCAGCTTCCGTTGAGAATGAAACCAGTTACCCAAATACAAAACAAAGGAAAAGGATTTAACATATATCCAACGTGTCAATATTTATGTTACGTTATGCTCTGTTATGACACTACATATAAAAAAGTGATAATCAATTAACAACAAATGGTATAAAACAGACCAGAATGTTAGTTACAGTTTAGCTCATGATCCATCACAACTCACAGGTTACTGTAATGTTTGAATATTAGAAATAAAATTGTGAAATGTATTTTAACAAACTAACCTGTACATAAATGAATGCCCACAAACCCAGTTAACCTCAATAAACTGAAAGTTTATAAAGGAAGGCCAAAACTTCCCTAACTTGATGAAAGACTGATAAAGTCCTACAGAAATAATTGCTTGAAGTTACTGCTTCTAAAGATGGTTCTACAAGCTACTGAATCTTGGGTTATTTATTTACTTAGTACACTTAGTTTCCTAAGTTTACATGACAATATAAAAACCCTCAGTGTTAACTCACAGTGGACAGTGATGTTGACGCTTGGGGACTCGATTGTCCTGATACCGTTCGGGACAAAGAAGCTGACTTCACAGGAGAAACGGGCATCCTTGTCCTCTTTTTCCACCTTGTATTCCAGAGTGCTCTGGACGCTGTGGAGGCCACTGGACATCAGAGTGTTCAGGATCAATATGTTTACACCTGGAAGTTGGACAAGACTAAACGTGAACATGTGTAGACCAGCACCAACACCATTATGTGATTTAATTGCAATATGCAATTCTCTCTTAAATCACGTCTTAAATAAAACATTATGCAATCAGCTGATCTGAACAAAGTGCACACAGTTTAGTCATTTTCACAATCCTGTAAAGTCTTCTCCTGTTTGAGTCCTTGTTCATGGGAACAGTTACAGAGTTACACTAGGCTAACATTGTGTTCCCATGCTAACATGATCACAAGGACAAAACACAGACATTTAACAATCCAGCTTTTAGTATAGTTTGCAGGTAGTTATTCCTCCAGTGCTGGAGCTTGTCAGAGGCAGCCTACATAGAGAAATATTTACTGAAGGTGATGGATGTACTGATCCACCAACAATGACAGCATTCTTTTGGATAACTACATGTATGCATTTTATCATTTCCTAGCTGGTATATGCAAAAAGGATTTTCTGTTCTAGTTCTGTATCTGTGTCTGAGAAAACTAAAATAAAACAGGAGAAAAGTGAATTTTAAACAGAGGGAGATTTATTTCTTATTTGATCCATCTGCAGTTTGTACTCACGTCCTGATTCGTTCATCAGTGGCTCGCCGTCCCTGTACCAGGTGATGTTAGGTTTAGGGAAGCCGTTTCGTGTCTCACATGATGCAACCTGGATTAAAGGTCACATAGAGAAATCTTTGCTATCTTTAACTTGGTAATTATGTGTCTCCTTCACATTGTCATCTCAAAGAATATTTATCTGTCAGTGTCTAAAATTGAGTGACTCACCTTAGATGGTGTGTTTTTAGTGACAGATATTCCAGTAGTGACACTCTCAATCTCTGGAACATCTGGAGGAGCTGAATAAGAAAAAAAAAGAGTGTAGTGGTTTATAATAAATAAAGATGGAGCTCACCGACATTCTTAAGTGTTTCTTTAGATTGATTTGCTTGTTTTGTGTGCTTTCTTACCAAATACTCTGAGGTGTGTCTTGCGCTCCCCACTCCCAGCAGCCAGCCCATTAACATGGCAGTAGAATTCCCTCTCGTCAGACAGTCTGACATCCTGGATTGAGAGTCGAGTTCCGTTCTCGTCTGAAACCACCTTAATGCGATCACTGTAACCTGTGTTGCTATCAATCAATTCTTGATTGGCATCAGCGTAATAGATCCGTGACCGTGCGCCACCACGTACAGTCTAGTAGAGAAGGACATACAGTAAGAACGTGGCATATTTAAAAGTTCAATCATTCTTTTTCAGTCAACTCATTTTTTCCTATACAGAAAAACAGTTTGTCTAATGGGCAATTACCTGGCTTTTATTTTAAAACTTTAGTTGTCGCTAAACAGCTATCCTTACTGGCTGGCTCATGTCCCTCTGAGCTAGCAAATCATAACAAGTGATGGTGTCCGAAACAAAATGTCCAAAATGGTAGAGTTGGAGCTCATTCTCACCCCCAACCAGTCGTGGCAGATGGGTGCAGCTCCCTGAACCTGTTTCTGCCTGTTTAAAAGCAAGTTTTTCCTTTCCACTGTCAACAAGTTCTTGCTCATAAGGAGTCTGATCGTTGTGATTTTATTAATTTACCTTTCTATATAAAGTGCCTTGAGGCAACCTTTGCTGTGATTTGGTGGTATAAATAAAACATAATTGAATAGAACTTACTTAAGAAGCTGATGATTATCGATTACTTGGATAAAAAAAAAACTGCACAGGAGAACCGTATTTATATAAGAAACCCTGCTCTGTGAACAGATCTGCATGCACCAAATCTAAATCTAAAATGAATGAGAGCCTCAAAGACTTGGGATTCCATGTTACTTCACAAATAGGGCACTTTAAGAAATCTCTGGAAATGAGACAAAGGTTTGATGTTGCGACAAAAAAAATGGAGCTCAGGGCTACCTAATGGTGAGGTAATTGCTTGACTTTGAGACTTCATATGACAGCAGTTGATAGTTTCAGACAGTCTGAGTGTCAGTTTTCACTCACCTCAAACCACTGGATCAGAAATCTGGGCTTGCTGTCACTGTTCGTAGAGGTGTACTGGCAAAGGATCTCAGCCATGTCACCAATGTACACGTCAACAGTCTCATTCATAGACAGCTCTACCTTGGCCAACACTGAAAAAGACAGAAATACGCATAAATCAACTTTATGCGTCCTCTAAGCGCTACATGGTTATCAAACATTATTAAACCCAGACAGCATTGTCCAGTGAAACTGACTGGATGTATTCATCCTTATCAAACTTTAATTCTTAAAATATTTTTTACTTCTTAAAAGCATTGCGCCTGACAGATGATTGACTGTCTTCTCAAGACAACCTGAAGCAAGACTGCCCTGTTAGCACAACAAAGAAGAAAAGGCTTCCTGTCCACATGGCATAATTTTAATCTCCCTTCTGCCTGACTGACTGTAACAAAAAAAAAACCCCACAAAAACATCTTGGCCAGAAATTCAGTTCCCAAGGCACCGTTGGGGGAATGCAGGCAAGAAAAAGACTAGCCAGTCTGACACTGTGCTGTTGATTCAGAGAGCCAAGAGCTTTTTCAGCCATGTTGGACTTGGCTGCTGTTCTAGAGGGGCCCACTCACACAGTGATGGAAAAAAACAAGGATGGCACAATAATGTGTATTTTCTATGCTTAATCTTGTTTGGAGTTACTTTGCAAGATGGCACAAGATACCCCCACCTTGCCACCACTCCTCACCTTCTTACACTGTCAGGTGTCACCATGCGATAACCATTATAGTAACTCGTATATTATCATTCACAAGTCAAGCAATCACAGGATAGAGCAGATAGAACGTGTATGAACAGTTGCACTTGTGTACCTGGACAGCATATACCAACCTCTCTTTCACACTGATTTAACTTAAGCCAACTTTTGTGTTGAGCAGTTAGCTGCAGAAATGGCCCGCTCTGTGGTGTGTGCCATCATCCACCGTCATTTCTTTAGTGACAGCAACACAATCTTGATTCGTAATCTGCCCTACTTCAAGATATTCCTGTGACTTTGTGTACTTCCACAAAATGAATATCAAGTTAAAGATTTGCTGTTTTTGCACACTGAACGCGAGGTCAGCCAAATTTAAATCAAGTTAGTTTGTAGAGTTTTATGGGCCAATTCCCATAGCAGTTTTGACACATCTTATAAGATTTATTTAGTCCAGGGAATTATTCATAGATACTCCTTTAAGTCTATTAATAAATACTACATACAGATGGGGGGAAACAAATTGCATCCCAATTTTTTTTTACCAATGGCTTTTAAAAAGAAAAGAAAAATAATGAGTCAGAGCTACACCATGGTGCCCTCAAATATGTTTTCAGCGTTGGTTGAAACAGATCAAGCATGAAAGGAGCATTAAGAGTCCAGTTGCCATCCTGCTGCCCCCATTCTGCCGGCTGCTCCCCACCACCATCCTGTCAAGGCCCCCTTCCTCGGCACCAATCATTTTCGCAACTCATTTTTTCCTTTCTGTCCCTCCCTCCTCTGCGTGGGGCTATGCTCAGCCAACCATTCCTTTAAGACAACGGGTAAACTATTGTTCCCCCACCTGGGTGGACCAAATCCCCCCTAGCACACATAAATAAAAATCCCACACACCAGTCAGCCAAAAAGGGTTATTTTCATCCAAAGCAAAGGTTAGCAACAGTTCATCATGTACTGAATACATTGTTTGCTGTGACAAAGATGACGTGAAATGGCTTTGAGACAAGAAACAGATTAAGGGCACTGAAGAGCAAAATATGTCACAGAAGTCAGTGTAAAAAATGTTGTGTCTCTTTGGGGCCATGCTGCTAACTTTTCAGCTAATCCGATTAGCACTGGGGGGTTGGTGGGGATTTAGCTTCACAAGCCAACCTGGGACCACTCTTATCTGTTCCTGTTGTGACTTTATGCAGCACAGACTAAAGGACAAGCACACATGACCCATGATCTATGGACCCTGACAACCGAAACTGCTGCCTGTGGGTGTGAATGCGCATACATTTGTGGCAGTCTGCTGTCTGTGTCTGGATGATACAGAGCTAATTCATTCAGGGGGAAAAAAGCGACACCACTCCAGAATATTTGGATGTGTTGACAGCATCAGGGCTCTGACCGGGCAAGACCTTAACTGAGTGGCCTGTCAAGAGGACAACATAGGAGGACTGGAAGAAAGACCAGTTACAATGCAAAATTATAAAATAAAATATAAAATATTAAACATAATCCATTATTCAATCAATTTCCCATCATGACATCAGTAAAGCAAATGAAACCACCATGCTAGAAACAAGCAGGAACCAGGCATGGCTGAAACATGAAGCCAAACAAACCAAGTGACTAAAACTGCACTTTCTCAAATGATCATAGTTCAGGCTTGAACTGAAAGAAGAGTTCATCTAAGGAAGCGCTGACTGAGATATTCTGGATTATTTCTGATACCAATGTTTAAAATAACAATTAAAAAAAAAAACCTTATTCAAATAAATTGAATTTTATTTATATAGCAGTAACAGTCACCTCAAGGTGCTTAAGGTAAAGAGCCTACAATGAGAAAATTCATATTTCTAATACTAATATTTATTTGTTTAGCAATAAGTCTTCATTATAAAAACTTAATTTCCCTCTTTTGTTTAAATATCACTAAGAATATTGTCTGAACATGTGTCAGTTTTAGTTTTCAAAACCTGTTCTCCAATGTCTTTGCATTCAAAGGCCAAAAACAAACACAGTTGTTCTTTGCAGACATGTTGGTGTCCTCCATGAAAACTACCAGTGACTGTAGCAATCTGCGAGCAACCAAAGCAATCACAAAGTTTTTGGTGCAGCACCTTCTTTGTGACCAATTTTGCATCAACCACTTGCCAACCGGTTGGGGAATACACATCACTGTATCATGTAAATGCTTTCAATACAAGTGTTTTGATGTTGTCACTTGCTGGCTTACACATGTGAAGACAATTAAGTTTCTTAATTAACATCTCAAATGATAAAGGCTGCTGTGTAATCAGCTGCGCAAGTTTGCATAAATTTATTAACTGCCTTGTTACAAATTTTACCCAGACTAGGGATGTTTAGTCTGTTATGTTGGTCCACTCTGGAATTGAATTTGTTAGAACGTTTCAGTGGTTTGCTGTTAATGTTCAGCTCAGTGATTCCTTAACATTCATTTAATAAATTGCTTTATTTATTCTCTTACATATCTTGGTATCTATAAGCTGAATTAGCACTGAACTGTATACAGATGTTTATGATTCTCACTAAACTGAGCCCCGTGAGGTCCAAACACTGATGTCCTCTTTGGGATAAATAACAATTTTCATGTTGTGCTACAATGATGCCTGACAGCCCAAACGTATTTATACAGACTTGTAACTATTTTTAATAAGATATAGGAAAAGAAAGAGCATTGGAGAGAAAGGGTTGAGGTAGCTGAGATGGTTTGGACATGTGCAGAGGAGGGATAATGGACACAGGACGTAGATTATCAAGCTGCCAGGCAGCAGGAAAAGCAGAAGACCATAGAGAAGATTCACAGATGCAGTGAAGAAGGACATGCAGAGGGCTGGTGTGACAAAGGAGGACGCTAGGGATAAGGTGAGATGAAAGAAGCAAGTGAAAGAAGACGGGGAAGACTGGAAAAGTAAGAGAATCAACAGACACAAACATTTTGTCTGATGTCTGGGTAAGACTCACATGCTCTCACAATACTAATAAGACAATAATACACATTATAAGGGGTTACTTCCAGGACAGCATCTATGTACAGTCACTCATTATGCACCTCAGACAATACTCAGACAATATCCTCACATGCTAACTAAGTAAACTGCCATTACTGCCATCTCCATCCCATTAAGTTTGCAAGCTTAGGCCTTTAGTAGATCTGCAGCTCTGCCGCTGAGAAGAGTCCAAATCAACTCTGACATAACAAATCAGCCAATTTACTTACTCTAATCCTGCACGTGCCTGGTGACCCGTGAAATAGGACTGAGTGCCTATCAGAACAGGAATTTTACTGAATGAGAATCAAATTGGTTAAGATAAATTTTGGAACATTCAGATATAGTTAAATCAGCACATTTAATGTTATTTATTTAGGCTACTTAAGATAAAATGTATGAGAAGATTAGCATTTCAAAATTTCTGAGATTTCAGAGAAACGCTCAGAATAAAAGCTGTACGCGGGCACTGAGTGTCCCCTCGGAGAGTGAAGGGTGTAAAAAGCTAGCATGTAAGTGTGGATGACAGGGTGGAGGATTTCTCAATATGCAACACCGGTTTGGTGGTGAACACCTGCAGGACACTGTGTACCGCCTGACATCAAAGAGCACACACACACATAGTGAAAGCATACAGTGGAGAAGAGTGCTCCTTGTCCTCCCAATGTGGCTGTTCTTTCAGAAGCAGCATCTGGCACAAATCTCCCAGCAGCCCCTTTCCCGTCGGTGCAGCAACTGTCACCCATGCTCTATTCTTTCACACAGAGAGATAAGGAAGTGCTGCAAATCTCCTCAAAGGCACCTCTTTATGCATGTGTGATCTCTCCTTTCATGCAGTAGAGCATATCGCAGCTTCAGGTCAAGACCTCAAACAGTCCTCCATGATCAATGCTGAGGTGAACTCTCTCAGATTCAAGACAGTGCACCGTGTAAGCTTGGTTGCAAAGCATTTTTAACTACGTGACCAATTTTGCTTTGCACATCTTCTGCAGTTCTTTGACTTTGACTGTGAAGGATTCTCAGTTTCAAATGTTGCACATTAACTTAAATCTTATATGATAACACTGGAAAAAAACATGTAGAATCCAATGGGATGAGCACTTTTGCAGGTTTTGCACTAAATGAAGGTGACTGATTGTTTTCTGGCAGAACAATACTTACCTATACTGCAGATTAGAAAAAACACACTGGTTAAAAGAGTGATTCTCACTAATAATGTGCCTGCATGTCATCAGCGTGCTGAGTTATTGTTTTTGTCATTTGCTTATTAGACTTTTACATCTCCTGACCATGTTTCTTGGTTTATGAGTGAGTTGGAAGTGGCAGGCTGCCCACAGAAACATTTCTTATTTGAAATTAAAATGATTTAAATGTCAGCTTTGCTACACTGGTTTTGAATGTACTTTGGCAGAACTTCCTACACACCTCTTTGTCTTTTATTATTTTCTTTGTTACTACCTCAGCCAAAAAGGTTGTGGGTCGGTTCAAGTATGTCTGCCTGTCCGTCTGTTTGGCTGGCAAGATTACCTAGAATTTTACCTGAGGCAGGCCTTAGCCCAACTAAACATTTTTCAAGTTAATTTAAATCAACATCTGGATCCAGGAATTTTTCGGAAAGATTCTTTAACCCTGAGGTAAAGGGTAAAAACTGGTCGTGTCACAGTGTATTTTCACAAATATATATAAATTTTCAATAAGAACAACTGAGAGACATTGTTTTAATGTTCTCATGATGTTCTTTGCAAACAGATCCAGATATCCAGCTGGATTTGGGGGCTTAGGTCATGCATGGTTATGGGATAAAATTTCAGCCATGGTAGAGGTATGCATGACTGCTCTTGTTTAACTCTTACCCACCTTACCACTCAAACATCTGCTCACATACCTGGAGATGGCTTACAGACACATGCTGGGACTGTTTCTCATCTTTTCTCAACTGTTTCACCACATCTTCCAGTCGCCAACAAACATACTGCCATCTTTGGCTTTTGAGGAATTACTAATCACTCCCGCTGGTTAGTAACGTCTTCAGCAGCTGCATAAATTTTTAATCTTCACACCCAGTGGGTGAAACTTCATTAAAGAAGCAACATGAATGTTTTATTTATGTTTGTATCTGATGTTCAGCACTGAGTGCCGCTTGTTCCTCGGTATCCACTATCCATCAACAGATCCCCTACAGAGCTGCTGGGCTCTGGCACGCAGGCTGCTCCACAGCCACAGGATGGATAATTAAAGGTCAATAGGCTAAACACTGTATCAACATTATAGGGGGTTCCTTTTGGTACGAGAGGAAAAAAAACATCTGGAAAATGAGCCTATGGTAAGTCATTTTCCTAAAAACAAAAACAAAATTACACCTATGTTGCATAGGGGTGGAAACTAGAAAGCCCACAGCTAAAAACATGGAAATATAACCAATATATTACACAGTCATTCCTCTCACCAAACGCTGGCATAATCCAGTGTAACAACTGGATATATTATTATGATTATTTAGTTCCTAAATGTTAGTAACAGTAACTGAAGTCAGACTGGGAACATAAGCAAATGCAGCTCAGCAATCCAGAAATACCCCTGACCACAATGTTGCTGCTGCTATTTGGTTTGCTCTTTAAACATAAATATAAATTCAAGAATAAATGGCATGATTTCCTTCTACTAAATGGATAAATGGATAGTTTGGATAAAATATTAACCACAAGTTTAAAGTACGTTCTGACCTATAACGACATGTAACCAAATATGCATAGTTTAAAAACCCTTTCCGTTAATTAATTTATTTTTCAAAAGCAGGTCATGCAATCCTGCTCTGTGAAAGGTAGGCAAAAATGATTTCTGAGGTAGACAGAATCTGGAAATGCCAGTGATTCCCTCTTCATCTCATATTAACGTGTGTGAAAGACGAGACATTAAGGTAAAGGGGCCAAATATGAGGCTTTGGCCGTTATCCTAACACTATAAATAGGAGACCTTCTTTCCAATCAAACCTCTGACCACAGCACACCGACTTGCTGATGTACTCCAACAAAGGCCTTCTTATCCCAGCCCCTGTGGTCATCATCACAGTGCTGACTATCCTTGAAAGCTACAAACTAGGTGCCAACTAAATCAGCTTTCCCTCAACCGCACAGCAGAAAGGCCTGGGATGAATTAAAGTCCTCAGGAGCCAAGAGCTCTGTGAACTTTGAATTCAGAAAGTTACTATATAACAAAAGCAGCCAATATAATCTCTATTTTTTGGCACTTTTGGCTTTACTTTATCGTTGGCAGAGTATTTACAGACAGAAAACATGCAGATATTAACAAGAGATAGAAACAAGAGTAACTGGTTTGAATAAAACTGATTATATTTTATGTTTTAATCAACAGGACATTAGCAGGACGTCTGCAGTCCTATTTTCTTTGAGTGTGACGTGTTTGCAGGATGTTTAGTGCTACAAGATATCCCATTTATCTCACTCCTTCGACATCCTTCAAGCCAATTATATGTTATTCTTTCAATACCAATGCAATTCTGTCATTTCTTGAGAAATCAAACTCACTAGTGTAAACCTATGTTATCCACCACAATCATGTTTTTTTCTGCAGATTTTGCACACTCAACGTGTAGCTGCTGGTTTTAATCTCTCTGAGGACACAGGTCCTATCTCTTATCGTCAAATGGGCTAAGGCTTAAAGATGTTCACATCAACAGATTCTAATCACTGAAGTCTCTCTTTTCTGCTAACCTCAAAATTGGCTACCTTTTTTATAAATATAATTTATTAAAAAAAATAAAATTAAGTAGATGGTATAAAACAAATCCAACCAACTAACATACACTCTCATAGGAGCACTATGTAAGCAATAAAGTCCAAAAAAACCAAAAGAGGAATGATTAATTCCTTTGGGTTTCATATGCAGCTACAAAATCATGTATGCAAACAGGCCGAATATATTTAGTGGGATGTTCTCTGATACAGCCACACATCAATTTGTCAGCTATGTTTTTACATAAAAATTTTACACAATTATCTTTAATGGTGATTACACGCCATGTGACACGCGAAGTCGCCCACATAAACACTTACTTCTGTGCTTATGAGCTTCCATTTGTTTGAACTTTTTTGGATTGTTTTGTGCATCTGTATCGGTTTTTATGTGTGTATTAGTATTCAGGCAGCCCTGTCCTACAACAAAGGCCTAATTGTGCTTTCGCTCTCCTTTTATCCCATCACCCAGACATGAGGGGAGCTGTCGGGCAGGCGTGCCACACCCAATTCACCGGGATCAAAATGCTGAACCTCAGCCCCCCCACCAAAATCCCATGCTGAGAACCCTAATGCTCTCAAAGAGAATATCATAGTGATCACAGGTGCACTGCTGCGTTAATGAGGAGAAAAGGCTACTCCCTGTGCCCAGGCCAGTCCTACCCTCCAACACACACAAAACATAATTCAAAAGCAATGCTGTTTTGGTAGTATTAAAAAAATAATCTCATTCTCATAGCACACCCCCATCAAAAAAATATTTGTATCCAACAGTTCGACAACCACGCCCAATTTCACTGGCGACAGGGCAGTGTGAGAATTGGCTCCAATCTCTTCATAAAATCTGGTGTCAGTTTTCACAAATGATCGTATTTGCCACTGAACTAACCGCTTCCGGGAAGACTGAGAGATCTGTTAATCAGATACAGATACAAGCCAAATTATCTGACATAAAAAATGGAAAAAGGAGACAACAAGGGAACATTTTTTGGAAGAATGGTGTTCACCACCAATTTAAAACTCCCATTTTTTGCAAAAAGACTGAACTGATTGGTCCAACACTTAATTTAACACAGGGTTCATTGTGGGAAGTTTAATGTATGTTTTTATTTAAAGTTCTCAGTAAATACAGTTGTAACCAGAAGTTTACATACACTCATCACGGGCATGAATGTTGTGGTAATTTTGGGCATTTAATTTTCTTTCAGCTTTTTCTTTCTAGGTTGGAATGATTGTACAGGATACATCTTTAATGACTAAAAACAAGAATTAGACGCACAAGTGTGAATTTCTTTTGGATTTTTTCTAACCCAAGTGTATAAATACTACCTCCAATATATACATACATACCCACTAATACTTGGTTAAATGTTCCACCTTGATACTTTTGGTAGCCATCAAGAAGCTTCTGGCATAATTCGAGCTGAATATTTGACCACTCTTCCTGGCAGAGTCAATTTAAATTGGTTGATATAGGCTTGGGGTCGGGGCACTGGGAAAGCTATTCCAGAAACTTAATGTCATCTCCAATGTGTGTTTGGGATAATTATCCTCTTCCAAAACCCAACTATATACAATTTTCTTAAAGCTGTTGATCTGAATTTGGAAGTAGTCCTCATTTCATTCACTTTGTGCAATCTACTAGTACCACTGACAGTAAAACAATTCCATAGCATGATGCTACCTCCACCACGGCTGACAGCTGCTACAGTGTTCTTAGGTTTAAAACCTCACCTTTATCGTATTGGCTGTGTTTTTTAAATCACTGTCATCAGATGCTTTCCAGATGGTGTTGCATGGTGGATCAAAATCTGCCGGTACTTTCCTGTGTTCATAATTCCATCAATCTTGACAAGAAGTTAGAGTAAAATGTCAATCTTATATATTTAATCTCTGTAATATTCTGGATATTTATAATTGGGCTATTTGTATGTGTTAGAGCTATTTCTTACTTATATTTTGTAACTTTGTAATATATTGTATTATTTAATTTAGTTCAGTTTGTTACTGCTCTTACTGTCTTGGAGCAACTGTGACCACATAATTTCCTTAGGGATTAATAAAGTATTCTGATTCTGAAGCTCCTCAACACCACTGGTTGAAACGCAACTCAAACCATGGCAGAGCCTCTACCGTGTTTTACAGACGGTTGCTTACCCTCAAGTTTGTACCTCTCTCCTGTTCTCCTCCATACATACTTTTTTCAACCAAAAATTTCAACTGAAATTAAAATTTTCATGAGCATGAGTACAGTATAACTAATGGAAATCTGATTATTTTAAAAGGTTAACAGTAACTGCCATTTTGCTTTTACACCATGGCCAATAATATGAAGAACAAGAGATGGCTTGCAGAAGCAATGTTTTCTAACGTCACTTCAATCCTTACTCAATCAAGGACAGAGCTGAGATTATGCAAAAACAACCAACCCTCATGGAACCACAAAATTTGGTGCTGATCTGTTTCTCTTGCTTTATAAATTTTAAAACAGGGCATTAGCTGTGGCTCAGGACTTCCCAAGCACACATCTAGGCCATATATGTTTTGCAGAGATCAGTCATGCCTGCTTTTCGTATTTGCAGCAACATTTGAACAAGCATGCATTCAGTTCAGAAGAAGAAAAAAGAGGAGGATGAGAAAACAATGATAAGAGGGTCTGAGTATGTCTGGTTGTACCAGAATGTTATCAACCACATCTGCCAACTCCTCTTTGTGATCACACACACACACACAAAGTGAAAAACTGTGGCAGGGATCACACCAGATTCAGAGAAAACCCAAAAATGGGAAAAAAGAAAAAACTTGGATGTCAATGTTTTGTTATCAAGGTTTGTCGACTGATCTCTAGGCCTGGTTGAGACCTTAAGCATACGATTACATCTAAATTGAGAAATCCTTTTAATTGCACTTAATACCAAAATGAAACATGTCATCTGTTAATTAATCCAAGCAAATCCAAAAAGACTTTGGAACTGGTTGCCACAACTTTTTCTTTTTTTTTTACAGTGGAAACTGGAAATCTGTTAGCAGTAACAACCATTATGCTGTTATGCTATTATGTCACAGCCCATCATATAAAAGAATAAGAGATGACTTGCAGAAACACTGCTTGCTCAAGTAAATCTGGTCAGTCCTCTTCCAAGGAGAGAGCTGGTTGTTTGTTTGTTGTTTACACAAAAACTCCCAAGCGGAATTTCATGAAATTTCGTGGAGAGAAAAGTAATAAAGAGAGAACACTTTGGACAGATATGAATTGCCACATTGGGTGTAGCTCAGCCAAGCAGCCATTTAGGCCATCTATGTTTTGCTGAGATCAATCGTCCTTGTTTTTTATACCTGAAGCCAGGTTTGAACAAACACACATTCAGTTCTGCAGTGAGAAAAGATAAAGATGAGAAAGCAGTGATAACTGATAAGAGGATCTGAATACATGTGTCTACAGATGTACTCCTGCACTGAAATCCTATCAACCACATCACCCAGCTTCCTCTTCAGCAGCTAGACAGAAGTAGCGATCACATCAGATTTAAAGGAAACCCCAAATATATATATAATTTATTTATGTATTGGATGTTAGTGTTTTGTCTAGTTAATCAGTAGATCATTTGTTTATTGAGCTTTGCAGGTCTTCTGCTGGGTGAACTTGCATTACTTGGTGGTTAGGAGGAGTGCAGCTGAGATAGTGGTAAACACTAAGAGATGGGGGAGGGAAACTTGTGGTGGAGGGCAGAGCAAGAAGCAAACAAAGAACATGTGGGCTTTACTGCTACTAGATAACTGCAAGCATTCAGAAATGCTGCACAAGCAATTACAAGGCTTTTTCTATAGCTAAAAATATGTTTATGCTTCACAACTTCTAAGTAATTGCTGATGATAAATCACAAATCCCAAGACAACAATGTCTCACACAAATTTACCATTTTTAAAGTGTCTTATAATACCCAGCGTATTGTAAGACATTTTATTTCAGTGATTGAAAACATTTTCACCTTCACCTTCCAGCAGTCTCATTGAAAAATTTCAGACCTAAAATTCATCTATTTTCACAACAAACCTGCCCTGTATTTCACATCAAAACACGGACCTTGCCTCCGGGAAGTAATAAACACTTTCTCCTTTTTCTCTAGCAGGAGTCAGATGCCTGCAGTCGGTCAGACACAATGTCAAACACAATGATATATCTGTGTTCAAAACTCATAACCAGCCGCATTGTTTGGTATGAAAGTAGTGATCAGCTCAGCGCCTACTTTATCTTGATCTCCAGACTGGGAGACTCCAGTTCTCAGAGCTCAGCAGACAATATCCACCGCTTGTTTTATTCAGTGGGCCGCAGCATGCCAAAACCTTGAGCCAGGGCCATGGTTATGACTGGATTCCCAGTCGTCGGGTGGCAATGTGTCATGCTGGGCTGGGGAGGATGGAGGAGGTGGGTTTCACGTTGACACAAGCAGCTGTGAATAATAGGAAAGTCGCCCACATTCCCATGCTGCAGGGGATGGGGCAGTGGGGGAGGGGAGCCAACAACACCTGTGGGCAGCCCATTTGTCAAGTGATTTTTGTGGCAGAGTGTAGAAGCAGTGACAACAGAGGAAGGAGGGGAAATAGGGGTGTGTGTGTGTGAATGGAGGATGGGGGGGGGGGGGGGGAAACTTTGTTGGGGG